>PVJH01042170.1:0-14472 GCA_004026705.1 Nesogale talazaci
TCTCCTCTGAAATACAAACTAAATCATTATCATGATAAAGGGCTGCACAATACTCTTTGTAGCAAAAGCACAATGATTTATATCCCAAGTAAGTTATGACCTCTTTAAATTATTTTCCTGAAGGTTGCATTTGCACAAGGACAAAGTTCAAAATAGTTAGGAAAGAAAGGGGAATGGAAATAAGAAACACAGGAAGGAAATGTGATAAGCAGTAGTACATCAAGGGAATGGTACTAAATTAGATGAAGCAAAATGTCTGTGAATTGTTATTCATATTTAAATAATGTAAATCTGATTATCTGCTCTGCAAATTTTCACTGAATTTACGAAAATGTATTTTCTTAAAAGCAAAGGTTTCTTTCTACCCAATGCACTTCCAAAGTCAACATACTTATATTAACATAACATAGAAAAAACACCATTATAAATCAAACTTAAGTATATTTGTTTTATTGGAAAATAGGAAAATAAGACAAACAGCTTTAAACTATTCTCCAGAAAAGTGTGGGAATTAATACTAGATAAGTATTTCATGTCCACTCTGCCTTTAGAAACTTTTTGAAACAGTAGATTATATTACCATATTAATTATAAGAGGCTTATACATGTATACCATAGATGATACTTTCCTCTAACAGTCATAGTCTCCATTAGGAAAGTCCTATTAGGTGATCCTTTATTATCTGAACTGTGCTTCTTTACTATAAGCCCACACCTTTGAAGAATTAAGTTTGCATATTATTTTAATACTCCCCCTCATCAGCAATTCTTCTAACTTCTTTTAAATCAAGCTGCAGTTTTAAGAAAGGGACTTCCATGGGTTTTGTTGGAAGTTATACTTCTTTTATGAGCAACATCTATATTCTCTGCTCTGTTGTATGCTCTGCTTGCTGATTTTATTGCTGCTGCAATGTTTGTTTGTTTTCAGTGGTAAAACACTGATGAGCTTGTGGGATGTTCATGTTCTATTTTTCTTTTTTCTCTTTCAAATGATTAATAAATCCCAACCCAATACTATTATATTACATTTAACAAAACCTCTATTTTATGATGCAATGTACACACACACTCACTCAACTGAATTCAGTCTGCAGAACTATTTTACGAAATATAGACTGAACCTCATTTGGCAGATTTTTCAAAGAAAGAAAACTAAAAGTATAAAGAATTTGTCAGGATCATAAAGATAATAAAAAGTCTGATACTACAGATAAGTTCATGAATCATTGCACTATAATACTTTGATGTGTGAGACAATTATTCAAACTTCTTTGAAAATACAGCTTCTTGTTTATTTATCTGACTCATAAAGATGATGTTAGAATAATGTCTCACAAACATACTTTATCAGTTTACTGTACTGCCATGGTTTACAAGACCCTATAATTTTTGAAGATATAATACTGATTTCAAGTACCACTGGGTTTACCAATGGTGCTTTAATCAGGTCTTGTAGATTAAAACATACTGGTTAGACCAAACTAGTGATCTAATTCTGAAAATCCACACCTATGAAAGCAGATGTCAAGCAATCAAATGTCATATTTCATTTGGGAAAATTTGGTTCAGAAGGCATTTTTAAAGTTAGAGAAAACAAAGATATGACTTTGGTAATCAAGGTCAGACTGGCTATGCAAACAGAAAGTAATACATAAGAATAATAGAGGCATTGAAATATGGGCTTGACAACGAATACCGAGTTTATTAAAATCTAGCACTGGCCTGGCAAACTGACTAACCTCCTTGCTAGAGTTCCAAGGTTTCACATTTACAGTTCACCCTGTTAACAATTACTCACATTTACTTTTTTTTGAGCCCTTGTTATCAGCTCCTCTTTTTTTCGTGGTTAATACAATTGAATCAAGGAATGTTTCAAGAGCTACAAGAGCTCCCGATAAAATGGCTAAAAGTTAAATAAAGTGTAACTCACAAGTGAATCGTCTATCAGTATCACCGTCCACTTTCTCTCACTGAGATGCACTAGCAAAGAGTTGTTTGGTGAAAGTTCCGAAGACTCTGGCGGGAAGCGCCTTATCAAGTCATTCATTATTCCAAGGCAGTATTTGCTACTTTGTATCTGGTTATAATGTTCATTGAGTTTTATCCATATTGCTGCATGTGTCAGCATTTCTACTATTTTATTACTTGTGATATTCATTCTTTGAAAATAGTACATTGTATTTATGCACAAGAATAGTAATGGACATTTTTTGAAAATGTGTGTGTATTTTTCCAGTTTGAACTAGGGTAAGCAAAGTTGTCACAAACAGTTTTGTAACAGGTTTTGTGTAGCTCTATGTTTTCATTTATCTTGATGGAATAACAAAGAATCAATTATCTGGTCATATGGTGGATACATGCTTAACTGCTTAAGAAAATGTCAATGGCCCTAAAGTCATGCAATTCAATTTAATGTGACATTCAAAGACTCATTTTTTTTCACAAAACCTCAATGAAATTCCAGCATATTAAGTTAGAATTGACATGCTGATTTAAAACCATTTAAGAATAGAAACGAGGAAGTCGGGGTAAAGCATGTACCCACAAACAAAAATTAAGGTGTTTAAACCACCAAGCTCTTTTTTTTTTTTTTTTTTTTTTTTGGGCATCACTGCCTCTGGTGGTCGTGGGTGCTACCCAGCCGCTGCTGGATTTGAACCACCAAGCCCGCAGGCTGCAGTTCCGCACTCTACCACTTACGCCACCGGGGCTCAGCCCTAAACCACCAAGCTCTTTAAGAGCTACAAGAGCAATTTGCTTCCATGAAATATTTATAGCCTTGTATATTGTGCAGGGCCGTTCTACTATAAGCTATCACTTCAATTGCTATGCTCTGGCACTAACATGAAAACCAAGGATATTCTGTTTTGAAATGAAAACGACATGGGTAAGCTAAACAATCTAAAGAACAGTACTTTGCTTAAAGACTTAATCTAAAGCTATAAGACCCTAATAAATTGCTATTGATCACAAATAAGACACATTTCCTATATATGGCAATATATGTACAACAGAAGGGAAAAATCAGGAGATCCTGAGCCATCCTGAGAATTGTACTTATCTGTGAGCCCATTGCTGAAGAGACCTATACAAAAGTAGTCAATTCAATTTAATAGAATGCCAGAATTCAACTGGAAAAGCAAAGCCATTCCAACAAATAATGTTGAAGCAACAAGAAACTCATATGGACAATATTAGCATTGTTTTTGACCTGGGTTTTTTGTAGAATAAATGCTAACCGAGCTATAATCAAAATGAACAAGTCAAAATTTTTAATTTTTAAATTTCTAAACGAAATCAGAGGAGACTACAGCTTATAGATAATTATAGTTTAAATTTTCTTGTAATAACAATATGCTAATCCATGGCTATATTATGTAAGAATCAAAAATAAATTGATACTTCAGTTGAATTTCTGTACTTACTTTAACTTTAATTTATAATTCTTCATCCATCAAGGAATATTCTTCCTCATGAAAGACTTTAACCCATCCCCATGGAATCTAATTGCCAAGCTGTTCCCTCTTAATTTTCAAGCAATTAACTCCCTGCTGTATCAGAATGCCAACTTCTGTGTGGCACTAAGATTAGAAGACACCATGGTAAAATACCCACTGCACCACCACATTTGCCATATAGTATATCCCTTCATCTGAGATAATGTTAGGTGAGGTACCACCTCAAGTAGATGTTACTTCTATATGTTCTGTGATACCAATGCTTGGTGGAACATTGTCAGCAGAAAGGGCTAACTTGTAAGTGGAATCGATACAAAACAAGGAGGGTAGAAATCTGTCCTGTACAGGGTTTAAAGGTTACAGTGATATCAAATGTCATCCAAGCATGTTGAAGTCCAGTATTGGTTTTTGTTTGATTGAAAATATGCTCATCCATACTGGAATAGTCTTATGTAGAGGGGGTCATTCCTCTACATATTTTCATGCATATAGAATATTTTTTACTAATTTTTGGATATATATTTCAGGCAATGTATACAATAGAACTAAATATGTAAACATTAAAAACATGAAAACTGGACTGAGTCCCAGTGGCGTAGTGGTTGTGCGTGGGACTGTGGCCCACCGGGATGGAAGTTCAATTCCAACTCACAGGAGCAAAGGGTGGGCCTCCTACTCCCACCACCAGAGGGCAGTGAGGCCTAAAAAAACTAAAAAAAAAAAGAAGAAATGAAAACTTTTTATAAATGCTGTTGATAGTTGCTATTGGGCTAAGTCTGATGTACAGTAATCTTTTGTATAACTGAAGAAAATGTGACCTGGTCTACTTGTATAGATAGATAGAAATTAGTTATATATAGATATATACACACACACATATATATACACATAGAGTGTGTGTGTATGCATAATCTTACATAAAAGAAGCAGCCAACCATTGGAGTAGAGCTCATTGTAAACAATGTAGAAAATAATGGTTACATATGTGTATATGCATACATATAAAAGCATATGTTTAACTGCATGTGTTTCTATATCTAAATAAAAATATATAAAATGGATATAAATAATATGTGTGTACATGTAAATGAAATGAAGTTCTACCTGGCAAAAGTAGTTAATACAGAAAGAATATGAGAAAAATATTAAAGAAATCTGTGAGGTCATTAAGAGCTTTTCCTCAAAAACCAAACCAATGGATTTGCAATGTATTTCATGTTTTTGTATTTACAAACAAATAAAGGTCAGGGAATAAAGGATTTTGTTTCAGTCTTAGATAAGTGAATGCCTACCTCTATCAATATACTTTGTCATCATAACCAAAGTTAAAAGGAAAAATGGATTTTAAGGAGGTAATTAGCCATCACTGACACATTTTCCTAATACAGTTTCAAATGTCTATGGAAAAAATTACTTGAAAACTTATGAAAGAAATACTTTAACATATGTGTGTGTGTTGGGCATCCCGGTCGATGGCGCTGAGGCAGGGCCACCCTATGGGACTTCCTTGGAGTGGAGGTTAGACCTGTGGTGAGGTGGCCTATGCAGGAGCTTGGAGCAGGGTCTGGAATAGAAGCACCTGGGGAGTCATTTGCAAGGCTTCTCACAGGCAGCTGCAGCTGTGATTGCTAGGACACCCACTGTCTTCCTTTCCCCCACAGTGACATGTGTGCCTGGTTATCAGAGTCTAGTCACTTACCCTAATTTCTCCAGCTCTCATTCAGACCAATCCCAGGCACCATGTTTGCCTGTGCCCCCTAGGCTACCCATGCCAAATGTCTTCTTTTCCCTTCCCACCACCAGCAACCCCCCCAGCCCACTCCAGTGCTACCCTGGTGACATATGCTTCATGCCACCTTAAATCTTCCCTCTGCTCCCCAAGGGACACCCATGTAATTCCTAATATATTATTGCGTAAGTGATTTGTGGTCTGTGCTGCCTTACACCATTCCTACCTCCCCCTGGACACAGGAACATGGTTCCTTATTTATGTTCACCCTGGTGACAGGAGCACAGAGTCCCTTCCCCTAAAATCTCACCCAGCCACAAAAGACTTATGTGCTGCATACCTGTTCCCCTAGCAGCCAACAGTTTGGTGACTCATAGGCCACTCAGGTAGCCTAGCAGCAGTATTCCCTTGAGGTTCCTAACTCCAGATAGCCCCATCTTCTAAGATATGGAAAGGACACCTGCATGAACAGTTTGAGGCCCTGGACATTGGGAGATACTGTGACCTACAGATCGACATCCCAATCTGGATAGCCCCCGTGCCAAGGCTTCCATACTCCTCCAAGAGCAAGACAGCAGCTAGGCCCCCCAGGTAGATCGCCCCAACGAACTAGGGCAGAGCCAAAGGCAGAGACAGAGGCCAAATTTCGACTCATGATATGTCTGACCCCAGGTTGGCCTACAAGTCACTCAGCAGGCATATGTATTCTCATTGTCTTCTGAGAAAGGTGACAGAGGGCTCCTTTTTCAGACAAAAAAGGAAGTTAGCAGACACAGGTTTACTTAGCAGCCTTGCTCACCCATAGCTAGGAAGTCCCACCACCCTGGCAGACCCACTGCAATGGTCTTCTCTGCCATGAGCCATGTATAAGCAGCTGAGAGAGTCCTGAGTCATATAGTAACCTCATTTAAAGGGACCATCTGTTATAAGCACTAATAATTGAAGGGTTGCACACTCAGGAAGTTCAGGGTCAACAAGGAATTCTGGTAAATATAATACAAGGGGCACGGTCCCCCTGAAAAGAGCTCCACTTGGCAGAACTTTCTTAGAATGCATGTTCCTCACTAGAAAAGCATCCAGCAACAGCTCTGATAGAGTGCACCAGTGACGTCACCTGAAAAAGTTCTCTCTGGGGATACTGAAGCTTTTCATGAAAGCAGCTTCAATAGAACCTCATTCCTTGTGATGATGAAATAAGAGAATAATGTGTGTCTATGAATTTTGGTTTCCTGCTCAGGAAATAAGCTGCAGATACTGTCGTGATGCAAAATATAGCTTACAAAGACAAAGCTATGGGAAAAAGTCACGTGAACAAGTATTGTTCTTGTTTCAAAAAGGGTAAAATGTCAATTGATGATAAACCTCATTTTGGACATCCATCCATTCTGGACAACTCTCCAAACACAAAAAAAAAATGTTGACAGAATTTCTGTACTTGTGCTTAAAGACCAATGACGGATCATTGAAGAGACGGGGAAGCTATCTGCACTGTCTTGGAGCTTGGATCAACAAATTTTAATGGACGATGTGGGAATGAGAAGGGTTTCTGTGAAATTTGTGTATGGGGTTCTGATTAAGCAGGAAAAAGAGAATCCAATTGAAACACGCCATGCTTTGAAACATGAACTGCTTTGAAAGAACCCTAAGAGACCCAGAATTTTTTTGAAGGACAACACATTTTTAATTTTTTTCAATAATTTTATTGGAGGCTTGTGGAATGAAGACAGAACTGTCTCACAATTATTATATTCTAAAATACTAAGCAAGCAATTTACCAACATTTAGTGTGCTAGCCATGCTCACTGAAACTCCCAATTTTATGAGGGCTTTGCATGACTCAAGTTAGGATAGTGACCTGCGTCCTCGAGACCTATGGGTGGGATTCAAGAGTCACTGTCAATGACCCCTAACTAAATAGACCTGTTCACCTACCTCCGGGAGTCTGGAGTCTTTCCTTATCACATCCCTCTCTTCTTAGTCATGAGGCATCCCTAAACAATTACATAATATAGCCCTTAAGACAACCCCTGCTTGCGGCATTTCCTGACCAGTGACTAAAGAAATGATGTGCCCTGTTAGGCTACTTAAATGGGGAAAATTAATGTTCTTGACCCTCACTCCTTACCCTCGCTGCTGACCCTGAGCGCCAGACACTCTCGGCTCCTCACCCTCATCATGTAATGCTCACCCTCTCTCCATCTCCAAGCGGACCACCATACAGGGTGGAGGTGAGCATGTTACCCTGATGTGATGTATGTCTGACTCTTATTGCTACCTTCTTTTTCTCTCTGTTATGATCTCTATATCTTTATTATAATAAATAATAATTATCACTGCACAGCTGCCTGTTGAACCCTTGCTGTGAGTATATCAGAGGATTGATCACACCCTGATAGAAGCTCTTACACCTCTTATAACATTCAATACATCATCTGTATCAAGCACATTTGTACACATGTTGTCATCTTCATTTCCAAATATTTTCTAACTGAACCCTTCACATAAGTTCCTCTTTCCCCTTAATTCTTTTCAAATCATTCCACTGGGGGCCTATTCAACTCCCATCATGATCAACACACATGTCAATTGTATGCATACCACATTTGCACACCTGTTGCCATTATCCCCCCCAAAAAAATCCTCCCTCCACTCTGATCCCTAGTACCCACTCCCCATAGTTCCCCTTCCCCCTTCCCTACCCTTCCTCATGAGCCCTTAAAATTTATACATTGTTATTATTTTTTAATATCATAGTCAGTCCACTGTGTCCCTCCACCCTCTTCCTTGGAGAATCATATGTAGACCCCTGCAATCGGTTACCCCCTTCCACTCTACCCTGCCTCAGTCCTCCCGGGATCACCACACCCACCACTGGTCCTGAAGAGATCATTTGTCCTGAATTCCCCATGTTGTTGACTCCAATGTATATCCCCTGGTATAAACAGGTTTGCAAGGTAGAGTTCGGATGATGATAATGGGTGGGAGGAAGCATATGACTGTTGATGATATACAGGTGCATAAGCAAATGTGGTAAAGAATGCTGATGTTGCCGGCCTATCAAAAGATATAGCGTCTTAAAGACTCGAAAGTAAACAAGTGGTCATCCAGCTCAGAAGCAACAAAGCCACATGGAAGAAGCACACCAGCCTGTATGACTGAGGTATTGAAGGGAGCTTATGTCAGGCATCAAAGAACTAAAAATTTTATCATTATAAATGAGGGGGAGTACTGAGTGGGGACCCAAAGCCCATTAATAGGTGAAGCATCACCCCCTCGCAGAGGGCTTGCTGGGAGTAAAGGAGTCAGTCAGGGTACAGTGTGGCAACAATGAGGTATGCAACTTTCCTTGAGACTCAGATATTTTATCCAAGGTCATTACCAGTAAGAAAAATATGGTGCTATTCTTATGACCCCAATAGTGCATTATGCAAGTTGAAAATGTCATCATCACCTTGCCCATAATAGCTCAAGTGAAATCAAAGATAAAGGTAATGTTCATTTTATATTTTGTATGTAGGGGGGAATAGTGGTTTTAGAGTTTATTCCACCAGGTGAGAGTGTTAGCCAAGTTTTCTATTTAGAGTTTCTGAAAATATTGCATAATGTTATGTGACAAAAATGCCCTTGTATATGGCATATAGGGGACTGGTTTTGTTACCATGACAATGCCCCTGCTCACACAGCCATCCGATGTGCTTATTTGGGGAAAATAAACAAACAAACAAACAGGATGCCTCTCTTGCCCCATGAACCTGACTCACCTGGTCTTCCTTCACAGAGTTTCTTTTTGTTTCTGCAAATGGGACATGAAAGGACATTGTTTTGATAACATTGAAGATATTAAGTAAAACAAATATAAGGAAGTTTTATTAACAAGCCAAAGATGATTTTGAAAATATTTTCAAGAATGGAATAACAGATTTGACAAATGTATTAATTATAACCAATAGTTCTTTGAAGGTGATAAAGCTGTTTTATAAATAAAAACATATATATAGCTTTATAAATAAAATATAAAGGTTTGGTGGATAATCTCTCATACACCATTGAGTTCCTACACTGACTGGTCATAATTGATTACTTCTTTCCCCAGCAAAAATATCCCAACATACTGATTCATAAAACTGCTTGTGCATACTCCAGCCCACTCCTCCCAGTGACTTGTTCCTGCCTGGGTGCTGACAGCTCAAAGGCCATCCTCACATATGCCCCCCCATGATGGAAGGAGACAAGGATAAACTGCCTATTTAGCACACCACAAAGATATCCACATGGCCTACTGGAAGTACTGGATGGTAGATACCATTCTGGCCAGCATATCGTAATCCCTACTGAAACGATTCAAGGGCATAGCTGTTGTATATCTCCCTAATAGCAATAGTACTCCTAGGGTAGATAATCCCATGTTCATAGGGACAGACTCAGGTCCAGTGAGTCAGTAAAGGCAGCTCAAAATTGTGGTGAAGCTGGATCCATATACTTCTTAGACTTAATCTTACTAGCCTCTATGATAGAAGACACAGGGTTATCCACTGATCTCTGTGCATTACACATGAAATATCATCTCCAGTTCCAACAAAGTTCCATGCAGATGACACCTCATAGCAGTGTTCACCAGAAGAAATCAAGAGAAACTAATCAAAATGTCTGAAAAGGAACTAAACCTAGTGATATACATAGAAGAAGCAGGTTTTGAACCATCACATAAAGAACTCCTCAGAAAAATCACTTAAAGTCATAAAAGGATGTAAAGGGATAAATAAAGAAGAAGCATAAAAAATTAGAGAGGATAGAGTTCACATTTCAAAGGCAAATACAGGAGTTTCAGAATGATGCAGCAGACGCAAAGAACTGTATCATCAACTTGAAGGATAACTAAGATGAATTCAGCAAATGTGAAAGACAATCAAATAAAACAAAGAAGCTGAAGAAAATCTGAGATCAAAAAGCTCTGCTATGGAGGGAAACAATGTCTGAATAATTATGATTACCAGTGAAGAAATTACTAGAAGAAAACTTCCCCAATATAATAAAAGAGAATCCAGCAATAATCCAGGAAGCAGAGAGGACATCAATCAGACTCAATGCAGGAAGAACACAACAGAGTTTATTGTGATCAACTTATCCAACTTTGAGGAAATGGAGAAATTCTAAAGTCAACAAGAGAAAAACATGCAGTTACCTGCAAAGGTAATCAGATAAATATATGCACAGACTTTAAGCACAAACCATAAGGAAGAGAGTGGCATAACCTCTTGAGAGAATTGAAGGAGAATAAATGCAGTCCCAGGACACTCTACCCTGTAAAACTTTCCAACAAAATAGAGGGGAATGTTAGCTTTTCCTTGAATAAGGACTACTTATAGAATATGTAAAAAATAAACCAACAAGACAAAGATTATTTTCACACTCAAATGACAGAAGACTAACATCCACAGAACAAAAACATGTGACCACCACAAAGTGTAACACTATCCAGAAGTCATGGCACTGAAAACAACACCCAACATCCTTGACCAAACAAAGGAAACAAGGGAAGTATATAACCATCACATATACACAAGACACAGCTAATAAGAGAAGTAGAAAAATATCTAGCAGAAAAAGGCACTAGATGACATCAAAGAATCCCCATGTGGATATAATTTCTCTGGATGACAATGATCTGCCTTCAGCAATTAAAAAGCAAATACTAGCAGACTGGATTAGGAAACAAATCCCATCAATCTCTGTCTTCAAGAGACAGATCACATGCTCAAAGACAGACACAGTTTGAGGTTAAATAATGAAGAAAAGTTTATCAAGTGGATGGAAATCTAAAGAATGCAGGAGTTGCTTTCTAATCACTTGCAAAATTGATCCCCAAATGCAGGACATAACAAGAAATAGTTATGGCCACTATAGAGTGCTTAAGAAAGCAATAGACCTAGAGCCCATGAGCATAATAAACATATATGCAACCAAGAAAAACCTGTGAATTCCATTTGCCAATGCCTTTAAAAGATGAAAAATGAGTAATCACATAATTGACTATCATAGTAGTAGAAGACTCCAATACATTGATCTTCAAGAAATACAGATCAGATAGAAGGAAGCTAAGAAAAGTAGCTACAGAACTAAAAGCTACAATCAGACAACTCGGCCTAATAGCTACTTCAGAGTTCTCACCCAAATGCAAAAAAAAAAAAAGTGCACATTCTTTTTAAATACACAGGGCACATAATTAGAAATAGTCTACATATGGGGCCTTAATCAAGCTTAAGTAAATTTTAAAATAATAGAGATCAAATGATTTTTCCTCTTTGAAAACTACGCCAAAGAGCTGGGAGAAGCAAGAAGAAGAAGAAAAGGGCAAATACATGGGCGATAAAGTAAGACTGGGTTTGGACCCAAAATTGGGGTGCATTTAAGAAGTTTCTAGAAACTAATAAGAATAAGAATACATCAAAAAAAAAAGAATGAGAATACATCATATCACAAGTATGTGATGCAGAAAAAGTAGTCATGAGAGGATGTTTGATAGCAGTAAATGCACACATATAAGAGAAATTTAAGGTTGATACCCAACCACAAAACCTTCTGCATAGAGAGGAAAGGATCAACAGATCAATCCATCTACTATTAAAAGAAAATAAACTACAAAATTGGGGGCAGATATAAGAGAATGAGGAAAAAAAGGAAAAGATCAACTATAAAAAGCTGGCTCTCTTAAAGGATCTACAGTATTGATCAACTGTTAACAAAAGATAGAAAGGAGCAGAGGTCAATAACCAGGATGAATGATGAAACAGGGGACATTCCAATGGAAACAAGGAAATTAAAAGACTAATTTCACAGAATTAAGGAACACTGCAACCCAATGAATTTGACAACGTTCAGGACAAATTACTGGGAAAACAAACACTCTCCAAATTATCTCATATGAACTTCAAGAACCTGAATGTACCCATAGTAAAAGAATAAGTAGATAAGGTTATTAAGGATCCCTCAACTTAAAAAAAAAAAACAGTGTTTACCAAGATGGCTTCACAGGAGAATTCTACTAAGCATTCAGGGAAGAGCTGGCACAAGTCCTACACAGATTCATTCTTCCAGAACATAGAAAAGGAAGGTAAACTCATGAACACTTTCTAGGGAGTTATTATTACACTGCTTTCAAAGCCAGAAATGAATAGTACAAGAATTGAAAATTACAGGCCAATATATGTAATGAATATAGATACAAAAATCCTCAATACAATTTTGGGAAATACAATACAAAAGGAAATCTAAAAAATAATGCATTGTAACTGAGTGGGATGCTTGAAAATTTAAAAAATCATCAGCATTAACTATCTACTTAAAATAGAAAAGAGATAAGAAACACATATTAATATCCCTAGATGCAGAAAAAGCATGGGACATCATTCATCACCCATTTCTAATGAAAGCACTGAAGAAGACAGGATAGGAGGGGAATTGCCTCAGTGTAATAAATGCTGTATCAGAAAAATAAAAAGTCAGCATTAGAATCAAAAGAGAAAAGATGAAAATATTCTCACTGAATGAGAGTACAAGATAAGGGGACCACTTATATTCAACATCATCTTGGATGTCCTACCTAATAATATATGGTAACAGAAGGATATACAAGGGATACATTTGGGGAAAGAAGAAGTGAAATTATCATTATTTGTGGAGGGCATGGCTTTATATTTTGAAGAATCTAGAGTCTCCACAATAGAATTGCCACAATAGGATATAGGAATATGGTAGAGTGGCAGGATATAAGATCAGCAATCAAAAGTAAATTGGATTGCTATATACCACTGATGGGATTATAGAAAAAAGAGATCAAGAAGATCTCAAGAAGTCTGTTCATGACAATCAAGCATAAATTGAAATATCCAGGGATATACCTAACCCAAACAAACAAACAAACAAAGCAAAACCAATTGATTTGTATGAGGAAAACTACAGAACATTATCATAAGGAACCAAAAGGGATTTTCACGAGTGGAATGATATCCCATGCTGATGGATCAGAAGACTCAAGATTGTAAAGCTATCACTCCTGCCATGGTACTACATAAATTTAATGCAATTCCAATACAAATTCCAATATCATTTTTCAAACAAATGGGAATAAATAATTACCATATTCATATGGAATGGAGAGATGCCCAGGATTGACAAAGAAATCCTAAGAAGAACAAAGTTGGTGGGGTGCATCACCTGATGTCAAAACTTATTTTACAGTCACAGTTGTTAAAACCACATGGCACTGGTACAGTGATAGCTACTCGGAACAATGGATAAGATCAGAAAATCCTGAAATAAAAACAGCAGCATATGGACAACTGATATTTGACAAAAGCCAAAAAATATCAAATGGGAAGCAGATGCCCTTTGAGCAAATGCTGCTGGAAAAACAAGATATCAGTTTGCAGAAGAATGAATCAAGACCCTTAACTCACTCTGTGCACAAGAGCCAATTGAAGGCAGCTCAGAGATCTTGAGGTAAAATCCCAAACCATTAGGATGATCGATGAGAAAATTGGGGCAAAGTTAAATACCTTTGTGCAGGGGATATATGGCTATCAGAAATGAAGAAGGATGCACACCCTGAGGGAGATAAAGTAGGTAAGTGGAATATTCTAAAGAGCAAATACTTGTGCACATCAAAACACTTCATCAGGAGAGTAATAAGAGAACCCACCACCTGGGAAAAGATATTTGACATATTTGACAAAGGAATGATAATAAAATCTTCAGAATCCTGAGAGCTTATAAGAAAAAAAAAACAAACAGAGAGCTCACCAGAGAGGTGGGCAAAAGAACATATGATTCACAAAGGAAGAAACCTGGCTGGCCAATAACCATATGTGGAAATGTTCCTGATCATTAGCTATCAGGGAAATGCAAATCCATGAGAGAGTTGAGAGTCTTGCTTTCAAGTTGCCTGTTTCACTTACGATGCTGGCTGAAGAGAACAGCTGTTCAGATCATGCATTTCTTTCCTGTGATTCCTGAATCCAATGTTAGCTGGAAGACACTGATATATGGACCTGCGTCAGCCTGTAAAGAGTCTGGGGCAACTCTCAGGAGAAGACTCTTAAGATGGACCACAGTGGTGACCTGGATTGCAAAATAGAAGCTATAGATCATCTTTTCTCAGTGTGGGAGTCTTAAGGAGATAGCAACTGGACCGAAGGTTCCTGAGGCATGGGGCAGGAGGAAGTGGGGAGGGAAGTAGGGAGCCAACAATGATGGGTACATATATATGTATTTGTGTGTATGTATGTG
>PVJH01042171.1:0-14474 GCA_004026705.1 Nesogale talazaci
CATCAAATGACTTCTTGACCTATCCTCCATCTAGGACAGGTCAGACACTTCTTTCACTTTTTAAAATAAATTGTGCATTGGGCGAAGGCTTACTGAGCAGATCAGTTTTCCCATCAGCCCTTCGTGTACCCTTTTTTCATGACATCAGTTGCCATCCCCACGATGTAATATCAAACACCACTCATCCCGCTTCCTCTCTGTGTTTCCGTTTCCATTCTTCATGCTTTGCTCACCCTTCTGAGCCTTGCTCTGGGGTAAATTCTGTCCTTCTGATCTCAGATGGTTTGATTATTCTTAGGTGCATGCATCCTACCAATGTTATCATCCCCTATTGATCAGACTATTGAGTCACAAGGATGAGTTCATTTCCAAATGTGAGAGATGACTGGGGGCCATAAGCTGGAAGCTCCATCAGTCTGTATCTGACCCAGTAAGTCTGATACATTTTTTTAATGATTGAAAGTTTTATTCCATATTTTTCTCCCACTGTACTATTTTCTGATGTGATTCCTTTCATAGCCTTTGGTACATTTCCACAGATTCATAAAGAGATTTAATACCTGGTATATTGAGTCCTCCCATCATGGGCTTCCAATTCAAGTATGCTTTAAATCTTGATCTTTCTGTTTTCCATATATTTTACAAGATTAGCTTATAAAATGCTGTCTCTACATGTATCAATTGGTCCCATAATTTTTTTTTTTTTTGTGGGCATCACAGCCTCTGGTGGTCATGGGCGTCACACAGCTGCCGCTGGATTTGAACCACCAAGCCCGGCGGGCTGCAGTTCCACACTCAACCACTTACGCCACCGGGGCTCAGCCCCAGTCCCATAATTTTTTCCCCTTTAACCTTGAAGGGAAAAGTTGAAGGAAAAAGTTAATTGATTTTCAACCAGTAAAACACACTTGTATTCCTGAGATATTCAACTTGGATTTATATGGAAATGTAGTATGAGTTTCATATATTTTTTCATTTGACTTTATTTTAAAAAAATGCATAATCTTGGGCTGAGTCCCGGTGGCATAGTGGTTGTGCATGGGACTGCAGCCCACTGGGCTGACGGTTCAAATCCAGCAGCAGCTCTCCAGGAGCAAGGCTGGGCCACCTACTCCCACCAGAGGGCAGTGATACCCCCCCAAAAAAAATCTAAAAAAAATCCATGATCTTATACTTCTTTCTCATATAAGAAACCCTTAAAGAAGGTGGTGGTTAATAATTTTCTGAAATATTTAGATTTGGTAGTCTAAATTTTAAGGTGTGCTACAGACACAGAACAGCTTGGTAGGATTGATATTTTTGGTGTTTGTATGTATCTGTTCATCATTGGCTGATGCTGATTTATAGTCCATGATTATATGATATACTGAACTTTTTAGATGGTTAGATTATTTCTATTTGAATTATAATCCTTGGAACATGCAAATTTTTATCATTCACTCTGGTTTTTCTAACCTCCTTTCTAACCAAACCAATAAATACTTAAAATAGCAATATTACCTATTTTTAGGATCCAAAGTATAAAATTCATTGTCATCCCCCAATAGGATGGTGGAAGAGGATTCCTATAATGCCTCAGGCGTCTGACTATATGACCTGTTGTCCTTTCTTAATATTAAAAAAACTTTTTATTGGGGGCTTATACAGCTCTTAACATAATCCACTTTGTGTCCATCCATTGTGTCAAGCACATGTGTACACAGGTTGCCCTCATCATTATCAAAACATTCTCTCTCTTTTTTAAAACATTCTCTTTCTACCCGAGCCCTTGGTATCATCTCTTTTTCTCTCCCTCCTCTGTCTTTTCCATCCTCACGACCCCTTTGGTAAATTATTATTTTCATATCCTACAACCTCCACCAACTGCTGTCATCCCTTTATTGCGATCAGAGACCACGGTTCCCGGGACCTGTCAGCATAACACCGTGAATATTTGAAAAGACAATCTTGCTTTCAAGTGCACCCCTTCAGCTCGCGCTCGTGGCTCCCCAGGCTAGCAACAGCCCGATTGCACTTGAACTCACAGCTCTGGACCCTCGCGTCTTCCATCTTGGAGATGTCCACCACAGCTTCCCTGTGAGCAGGTCCTTGGACAGTGCTAATGGAAAGCATCCTAGCCAGGGAGCCGCGGGCCATTGCGTGGCCATCAGCAATAGCCTTCGTGGCTGGTACCAACGGTTCCCACTTGACTCACCTGAAAAATGAGTAACGGTGAAGCGTTCAGCTACTAACTCAGAGGTTAAAGGTTCGGATCCACCAGCCAGCTCTGCAGGAGGAAGTTCCAGTCACCTGTCCCAGCAAGCACTGCTGCCTAGAAACCCTTGCTTTAGTTTGTCATGTGGAGTTACCAGGAGTCAAAAGCTGACTGGATGGATAAGGTGTCCCTCACACCCTGAAGCGTCAGGAAAGTCTGGCCACCTGCTTCCTTCCCTAAGACAACAGGCGAGAAGAACCTGCAGCACCGACCGCCCTGCTCCGTCACTCGTGCGATGGTCCTGAGTCAGAACCAAGACCCTGGCAATGAGTTAGTCTCTGGTCTTGGTCTCCCACCCCTTCCCCCCACCCCCAGGCACTCTGAACAAATTTCTTTCTGTGCCGCAGGAACTTCAAATGCTGTTCTCCGTTCCTTTGGTGGAACGAGCCCTGTGTAGATCTCTGAAATCTAAATTTGCAGAGATGCCTCCCATTAGTTGCTTTATTTGCGCTCGATTTGCTGAAGAGCATATTTCGATGCACACACGTTGAATTCTTACAAATACCCTGCAAGTCTGGTCCTGCGGGGAGGTCTGCCCTGGCATGAGAGCACAGACTTGGTTTGTCCCCCCATCATTGCCTTCTATTGGAGACTCCCCAACCCCCATCTCTCCCCCTTTCCTCAGCAACCAGAAGAACAGGAATTCTGATCACAAACCAGCAAGGATATTTTCATATTCTGAATCTAACAGTAGCAAACACTTATATGACATTCTATGTATGATTACTATGCCCATCACAGATGGTAAAATGGAGAGTCAGTGAAATTGCAGTGTAAATGATAGAAAGAATCTAAAATCAAATAATTGCCTCCAGGATCAAGCTCATAACTATAAAATTATACTGTTCTGTTATTATTTTATTGGAAAAATTTCCATCAAGATAAAAGGAACTCATAAGCTGATGACCAGCACTATGAAATGGATCCCTGTAAAATTTGTTCCGAGTACAGTCTAGAATGTACCGTGAAATAGTAATAATAGCAAAATAAGAGTTAAAGTTCTTATACATGTGAACTAGTAATTCTCAGAACATCCTTATGAGAAAGGTACTAGCATGATTTCTACTTTATAGATGGATAAATAGACCAAGAACACACAGCTGAAAATTGCTTTACTACCTTCTCTATAATCATTTCTACCCATTAGAGTATGTGTCCTCTATAAACATTTAAGGTTATTTTCCATGTGCGATGGCTAATGTCATGTGTTAACTTGGCTAGGCTGTGGTTCTCAGTGGTCTGAAAGGCATTGGACAGCTTGCTCTTCCACACTGTGGTGTAATATAGTCATCCTACATTCTATTATCTGATGTAAGCAGCCAACCGGATGGCAGAGTGTGGTCTGTATCCACTATGTGCAGATGTTCTGGAAAACTTGTTCTTCCTGGATCCTGCACTTGATTCCTCATTCTTTGACCTCCCTTTCTGAAGAGAGGTGATCTAATGGGAAACAGGAATTATTAAATAGCATCATTCTTAGCACATACAAGTAAGACTTTGATAAATATCATTTCTTTTTTTTGTGTGTATGAGTGTGGCATCACTGCCCTGGTGGGGGGTAGGAAGCCCAGCCTTGCTCCTGGAGAGCTGCTGCTGGATTTGAACCGTCAGCCCTGTGGGCCACAGTCCCGCACACAACTACTACATTACCAGGTCTCAGCCCAAATATCATTTCTAAGATGGTTTTAGCAGTCTATGGTTAGGGAACAACCGGAAATTCAAATTGGATTCAGAAGAGGATGTGAAATGAAAGATTTCATTGTTGCTGTACGACTGAATTTTGGCTGAAAAAAGAGAATATCAGATGTTGTGTCATAATGACTGTGCAAAGGCATTCAACTGAGTGAATAATAATTAATTATTGATAACATTATGAAAAATGGGAATTCCAGAGCCTTGAATTGTGCTCATATGGAACATGAACACAGGTGAAGAAAAGAACAAGGGGGAAAGTGTGGGGCTTAGGATCAGGAAAAGTATACATCAGGGTTAGGTCCTTTCACCACATTTGTGCAATCTGTATACTGAGCAAATAATCCAAGATGACTGGATTATTGAACAAACTGTAACTGAACAAATAATCCAAGAACATGGTGTCAGAGTTGGAGGAAGAGCCATTAACAACTGCAGTGTATGGATGCAGGCTGCATGCTGAAAGCCAAGAGGACTCAAAACGTGTAGTGATGAAGATCAAGGACTTTACTTTTCAATAAAGATGAAATCTGAACTTCAAGAAGACAAAAATCCTCACAATTGGACCAGTAAACAACATCACGATAGATGGAGAAGATGCTGAAGTTGTCAAATATCTTCTTTTACTTGGATCCACTGCCAACACTCACGAAGGCACCATTCAAGAAATCAACCAATGTATTGCACTGGGCACATCTGCTTTGAAATACCCTTTTCAGATGCTAAAAGGCAATGAGATCACATTGGGAATCAAGCTGCCCACCTCCCTGTAAGAGTTGAACAATTAATAAACTGAATAATAATGGATATATTTCAATTGCGGGTTGGCAAGGCAACGAATATTGACTGTACCTTGGATGGCCAGAAGAATGAACAACCCTGCCTCAGAAGAAGTACAGCCAGGATGTTCCTTTGAAGCAAGGAGGGTGAGACTTCATCTCACGTACTTTGGACATAGTTACCCAGAGAGACCCGTCACTGGAGAAGACTTCGTTCTTGGCAAAGTAGAGGGCCAGCAAGCAAGAGAAAGGTTTGACACCATGAGATGGTTTGACACCTTCATTGCAGCCCTGGGCTCAAACTGCTGCAATGACTGTGAGGGTGGCCAGAACCGGTCAGTGGTTGTGCTCTGTGGTAGTTAGGTAATCATTTGCCAATTTGAGGATTAAAAGTGTAGGGGTGGAGTCTAGCCTAGTAATGTGGCGGATAGCCCATGAGACTTATGTGTGACTCTCTCCTCTGAGAATTCTGGGTAACCTGGGACTTCCTTCTTGGAAGCAGGAAGCACTCTCTCGCTTGGAGACACTAGACTGACAAGGCTGACTTCCTGGGAGACATCCCCGAGGAGAAGCGACATGGACCCACCCTGATGCAGCCCTGGGTGCTGAGAAGCCAGGCAGAGATTCCTGTCAGTGCCAAGATGCTTACAATGCCACTGGATCCAAAGACTTTCTTCCCACTGGTCTGTAATTGCCCTGCATTCAGTGTCATCGCATGTGTTTCATGAGTCTGAAGAGGACTTTATTGACTGATACTGGACATATGGGCTAATATTGGACTTATAGACTTATTCTGGACGAGGCTGGGATGTTTTTTCACTGTTCAATTGCTCTGGTTTATAAACCTCTTTCTTATACACACGAGTGTTTATGAATTTGTTTCTTTAGTCTACCCAGACTAACATATGTTCCATTGTTCATAAGGTTGCTGTGAATCAGAATCTGTTTCCACAGCACTGCCCGACAACTCAGCCTAACTTATCAAGTAACTGGAAAAAACAAACAGCTTTGAAGAGGGTCTAAAGCAAAGGAAGACTCTGCAGTGGGTTTAGACTGCCATGCAAGTTGCCTGCCAGTTTGGCCATATGATTGAGCGGTGCTCAATGTGCCAATGGCATAGAGGGGCTGTGTGGCATCCGCGGCAGGCCTTTATTGTTAAATGACAGCATGGATGGTTGATTTGGGGGGCAAATTTGCTTTCTCATCCTCTGCAGATAACTACTCCCCTTATGAGAAACAGCTTTTGGCTTGTTACTGAGCCTTACTTAGTAAAGGCTGAATGCATAACGATTAACCAGGTGTTGAATAATACCCCATTGTATCAACATACCAGGTTTTATTAACCCGACCATCAGTCCAGGCACATTCAGGTTGTTTCAACTTTTGGGGGCTATCAGGAATAAGGTTGACGTCATGTGGATGTACATCTTTATGTGTATATATATATGAAGGGGCTTCAAAAATCCCATTTTCCATAAACATTGGGACGCCATCTAATATCTGTTCAAGGAGCCCTGGTGACGCTATGGATTAAGGGCTGGGCTGTGAACTGCAAGGTTGGAGGTTCAAACCCCACTCACTGCTGGTACGGGGCAAGATGAGGCCGGCTCCTCCCATGAAGATTTACAGTCTCGGTAGCCCCATAAAAAGTCACAAAGAGTCAGAACCCAATTGATGGCACTAGGCTTCATTCTTATTTCGGTCATTTGCTTATTTTTTAAAAAATGACGTCATTCAAATGTGTGCATAAGGAAATGTGGTGAAGAAAGCTGATGGTGCCTAGCTATCAAAAGATACAGTGTCTGGGGTCTTAAAGACTTGAGTAAACAAGGAACCATCCAGCTCAGAATCAACAAAGCCCACATGGAAGAAGCATACCAGTCTGTGTGACCACGAAGTGTTGAAGGGATCTGATGTCAGGCATCAAAGAACTAAAAACTATATGATTATAAGTTAGGGGGAGTACAGATTGGGGACCCAAAGCCCATCAATAGGTGAAGTGACATACAAAGGGATTGCAGGGAGGAGATGAGCCAGTTAAGGTACAGTGTAGTAACAATGAAATATGCAACTTTCATCTAGTTCTCAAATGCTTCCTCCCGCCCACTATCATGATCCCAATTCTACCAGAGAAATGCAGCTAGAACAGGGGATGTACAGAGGAGTTGGAAACATGGAGAATTTAGGATGGGTGATCCCTCAGGACTGGTGGTGGGAGGGGTGATACAGATACAGGGATACAGATACAGGGATGGTGGAATAGAAAGAGGGAACCAGTTTCAGGGATCTTCATATAACCTCCTCTCTGGGGTCCAGACAACAGTGAAATGAGTGAAGGGACACATTGGACCACAGTGTACAATATGAAAAAGTAATAACCATTTGTAAATTATTAGGGGTTCATGGGGGAGGGGGAGAGGGGAAGGAAGGGAAATATGGGAGCTGGTACTGGAGGCCTAAGTGGAGGGAGGATGTTTTGAGAGTGATGATGGCAACAAGTGTGCAAATGTGGCCCACATACAATTGATGTATGTATGGATCGTGATGGGAGTTGTATGAGCCCCTAATAAAATGATTCATTAAAAAGGGGGGGGGGAGGAAAGAGGAGCTTATATCAAGGGCTCAAGTAGAATATATTTGGAAGTGAATATGGCAATATGTGTACAAATATGCTTGATACAAATGATGTATTGAATGTTATAAGAGTTGTAAGAGCCCCCAATAAAATCTTTGGAAAAAAAAAGACGTCATTTGCCTTTTTTTCATTTTTTCATTTTTGAGTTACAGGAATTCCTACATATTCAGAATTCAAGCTCCTGATCAGACATGATGTAAACTCTCCTGCAGAAGCCAGGGCACTGTCTCTACCTGTGGGACCATGAGGGTGGGGACGTAGTGGCCCAGGGAGGTAAGAACCTGCTAAGGAAGCAAGCTGGAGTGTAGGCTTCTCAGCAGCTGGAGACAGGGTCTCAAAACCGCGTCAAGACCACCCCTGTGAAACACTAGACTTGCAGCAGGGTTTTATCTGCAGTCTCCCTTGCTGTTCAGGGGGCTTCCAAAAGTTCACGGGAAAATGGAAGTTAAAGGGATCAGAATTTCCCCATGGAATTTTTTTTTAGGCATCACTGCCCTCTGGTGGTGGGAGTAGGAGGTCCAGCCTTTGTTCCTGTGAGCTGGAATTGAACCTCTATCCCAGCGGGCCGCAGTCCGGTGCACAACCACTACGCCACCGGGGCTCAGCGCCATGCAATTTTTTAAAAGCCCCCTCATACAAGGACTATTTAGTGAAGAGCCAGTTTACAGAGCATGTCTGTATGAATTAGAAAAAAGTGCTCTTCCTTAAGACTCTTCGCCTCTGTCTCAGAAAATTGACATTGTCCACACAAATAAATCACTTGTCCTCTGTCTGGATGACAGTCTACAAGGGCAGTGGTGTGGTATCAGTGGGCAGTGTGCTCCCTGCACAACCCCGGTACATGGGGGAGCACTGAGGAGATGGTGCAGTCTGTTAACACAGTAGGCTGTTGGCTGAAAAGTTAGAGGTTTGAATCCACCCAGACGTGCTTTGGAAGAAAGCATGGTGGGAGATCTACTTTATAACGATTAAATGCTGAAATCTTAGGTAACACCGTTTTCCTTTGACACAGATGGGATCACCATGAACCAGAGTTGATTTGTGGGGCAATCGGACAGGACTAGCAAATTGGCCCGATAGATACTTGTGGTGTGCCTTTTAATGAGCCCAGGTAAGCGTTTGGTGACCACAAGGTCAGCTGTTCAAACCCACCAGGTCTGCTGAGGAGAAAGATGAGACTCTCCCCTCCCATAAATAGTTACAGCCTTGGAAACCCCAAGTAGGGTCACTATGGGTTGAAATTGGCTTGATGACAGTGGTTTTTTTTTTTCCAATGTGGCAAGGCAAACTTTTAAGGATTTCTAAAATTATTGTTGGGTTGGATTTTAGCCTTCTTTTTCATTCCTATGTCGAGGGAATCCACATCTGATGTTAGGGTTGTCCCCTTCATTCTTGGAGTCTGCCCAGGATAATGGTGTTTGCAGAGATCTGGGGCTATTGGCAAACTTCATGGGCCCTTGAGGCTTTGGCTAGAAACATAAGTATGACATTGCGATGTAAATATCATTTAAAAAAGACAATGTGCAGGACCACGGTGGGGCCCACAGGGATGACTTCTGTTACCCTAACTGAGGGACAGGCCAGTCTACAATCATAATTGTTTCACTATGGCAGCACCCAACCACTTTCAGTTTGATTGTGGCCCATGAAGCGGCCCGGTGGCCGCTATTTTAGTTGAGCATAATCCCTTGGGTTTTTTGCCTTTGACTGAGTTTAGAGGTTAGTTTTTGATTCTGTTTCATGGCTGCAACTTGTCTGGAGACAAGCCCAGATTGAGCGCTGTCAAACAGGAAGCATTACTGAACACAGGGCCGTGCTTTCTTGGGCATCTGATCTGGTTTGGTAGCCTGGGCCTCAAGCTGTCTCTGGTTAGCCTGGAATACCTCTGCCCAAGCCAATGGTGCTGCGTACCCTGTAGAGTTATCAGTGAACCTGACAGTGTACCCACATCAAGTACACGAAGCCCTGTGCCCCCTTCAGGCTCACCTGGAATTTTGTCTGCACATCAAGACTTCACTTGTCTCTCCTGGTACCAGTTCAAGGCAGGCCCCTGTTGCTCAGAAGAAAAGGCTCAGCAAGACATCCCCTTTGATTTTAAATTGCATATTCTTGACCTTCTTCTCCAGCAATGAATCGACTTAGCACACCTGAAGCAGGGAGGGCTAAGTGAAAAAGAAGGAACCATAGAACTTGTGATCCCTCTTTTTGTCAGGAATATACAAGGGGCTACCCAAAAAAGAACCAGATCCCCCCCCCTCCTCAAAGCTATGTATTTAAATTTTCTTCACAAAACAACCTTATCTCCTTCAAAGTTTCTCTCCATGACGCTTAATACGTTTGTCAAATCTACGATTCCATTCTTGGAAACAGTTTTAAAACTCATCTGTTTGGATGTCTGACAGCCCCTCCCTCCTATTTTTTTCTTTGCCTCTTCAATGCCATCAAATCACTGTCCTTTCACACCCCTTTGCATTCTCAGAAACAAAAAGAAGTCACACGGAGGGAGGTCAGGTGAATCGGGTGCGTGGGGGCAAGGGAGGCATGCTGCTTATTGCCAAAAACTGAGATGGCTGCATGAGCAGGTGCATTGTCGTGGTGGCAAAACCATCCTCCTGTCTACCACAAATCAGACCTTTTTCCTTGCATACTACTGCACAATCTTTTCAGAACCTCTCAACAGAAAGCTTGATGAGCAATCTGACCTGATGGAATGAACTCCAAATGCACTTACGAGTGAACATTTACATCCATTCGGGAAGTTGATGCAAGTCCACAATGAGGTTTGTCATCAATGTACATTTTACCTTTTTGGAATGAGAAACTCGCTCTTATACGTGAGTTTTTCCCATTGTACTTTTCTTGTAAATGGTGTTCAACATCACAACAGTTTCTGTGGCATTTTCCCCAAGCAAGGAACAAAATTTCACCACCATGCCCAGTTGTTTTTAAATCAGCCATCACAAAAAAAGTTTGATTAAAACTACCTTTATGAAAAAAAAACCTCACTCAACCTTCCCAGAAGATGCCACTGGGTGCACTAATTCAGAGTGAGTTGCTCGGTACTCAACTAGTGGAGAAAATTTGTGCTATGAAAGCACTGCTCAGTAGAGCTTCTTTCTGCATTTTTTTTTGTGTGAGGGGTGGGGTACCCTGTCACAGAGCACAAGTCTTCAATGCTGAGCTTTTCAAGACACTTGTTTTCACTCGTTTTGAGCTTCACCAGTTCTCTCCACGGCTACTCTTCCTCGCTCAGGTGCCCAGTTACATTGGCAATAGGGAGTACACAGGCCCTACACCAGTGCCTCCCAGTGGGCCAACTCAGGGCCCAGTGAAATCAGTACCCAGCAAGAACTGGCTGGAAATACAGTGCAGGCTCTCTGGCAGTTGGAAGTCTTCAGGGATTAACCCGTGTGCTGGTGAGAGGACCCCAATCTAGCTACCACAGCAAACATGAAGGGGCCGTGTTGACCTAGTGGCTCACCCACGTCAGCACATGTTTGTGCTGGATGGATCCACTGGAGGAAGACCTCATGGTTTGTTCCTGTAACCATTGTCCACAAGTCAATTCTACCCTATTACAGAAGATTGTGAAGAGTCACACAACAACATAGCAACACAGCAAATATGTAGACCATGCATTGGAATCATTGAAAAATCTAAAATATACTTAACACATTCAAGACCGGATATTTTAAAATCAAGAAGTTAAAAATCAAGCAGCCAAACCAATGTGAAGGGGTGGGGAAGTAGTGGAGATCCCAAACCCATCTGCACATTAACACATTAAAGATCGGATAAACTTGGGATCCACCCGCAATGTGTTAAGAATCTTTTGGTGTGAGAACTAAAAGTTATATCATTATAAATGAGGGGGATTAGATTGGGGACCCACAGCCCATCAATAGGTGAAGCGACATCCTCTTACAGAGGGGTTGCAGGGAGGAGATGTGCCAGTTAAGGTACAGGGTAGTAACAATGAAATATGCAACTTTCCTCTAGTTCTCAAATGCTTCCTCCCGCCCACTATCATGATCCCAATTCTACCAGACAAATGCAGTTAGAACAGGGGATGTACACTGGAGTCAGAAACATGGGGAATTTAGGATAAATGATCCCTCAGGACTAGTGGTGGGAGTGGTGATATTTGGAAGGTGGAGGGACGGTGGAGTAGAAAGGGGGAATCAATTTCAGGGATCTCCACATAACCTCCTTTCTGGGGTACGGAAAACAGGGAAGTGAAGAAGGGACACATTGGACACTGTAGGATATGAGAAAGTAATAGCAATTTGTAAATTATTAAGGGTTCATGGAGGAGGGGTGGAGGGAGGGAGGGGAAATATGGGGAGCTGGTATTGGGGGCCTAAGTGGAGGGAGGATGTTTTGAGAGTGATGATGGCAACAAGTGTGCAAAGGTAGCCTGTATACAATTGATGTATGTATGGATTGTCATGGGAGTTGTATGAGTCCCTAATAAAATGATTTATTAAACAAAAATTTACAAAAATGGAAACAATTCAGGAATCTTTTAATGTGTATGTGTGTGTGTGTGGGGGGGGGTGGGAACCCCAACATCTAAGACTGCCTGTGAGCACCCACCTGGTAAGAGAGGCCCTAGGGAAGAGTGCTGGTGGGGAAGTGGTTCTGCACTGGGCTACGGTCCGCCGGGCAGTTGGAGACCACCACAGCTCCATGGGGGAAAGACCGGTTTCCTGCTCCCAGCAAAAGTTACAGCCTCGGAATCCCACAGCGGGTCCCCATGAGCCAGCACCAAGAGAGAAATCGAGGGGACAGTGGCTTAGCGGTAACAAGTACCAACACCCTCCCACCCTTATCTCTTTCACACGATAGTGACTCGTTCCCCGTAGGGGCCCAACCATGGGAGGCCCAAGGATGTGAGATCGTTCCTACTGAGTGAACATCAGGGTGCAATTGGGGGACGGGTCTGAGACAGTCGACACGGCCCTACCCTCGACGGCCAGCCGCGGCGGGCCCATGGACTTGTGTGGTGTGGCCACATCACATCACCCTTCAGGAGGCGGGCGGCCTGGACTGTAGGAACAGAGCTTCTTGTGGGGTTTCATCTCTCCTTCTTGCTGGAGGCGCATTTACGTCCTTCAGTACTCAGATGTTTTAGAGACAGATGGCGCCGGGCTGGGCCCCGCTTTCCAGTGTCACTCTCCACAGTTAGCCTCTTTTTCAGTGAACTCTTTCCTTCTGGTCCCCATCCAGTTGCGGCTCCATCCTTTTGGGGGAGATCTACCTGGGATGGATTCAGAATGCCCCGTCAGGACCAGGTTTTTTAAGTTCTCGGTGCTTCTTGTAGGAGTTGGTTCAACTACTGTCTTGACATTGGTTCCCAGCAAGTTGTCGACACACTTGAAGACAGATCTTTCAGTAACCTTTTCTGCCTTATCTCTCTGGGTTCCAATACCCATTGCCATGGCTGCATTGCAAGGCTTATAAAGGAAATTTAACTAACGTAACACCAAGGAGAAATGCTCACAGGAGTTGTTTGGCAGCACAGGGTTACTAAGTTTCAGGCCCGCTAATAAGTGCCCACTGGGGGCATACCACTCTGCTGGTTGTGAGCCTCAGCCCGAGGACATTCAGCTTAAGCTCTGCTGGTCAACAAACCCAGTCCCTTGAAGTAAGTGCCCAGAGGCACCCTGCTTCCTAAGCCAGCACTGCACAAGCACACTCATCATGCCTTGCTCCATGGCTTGGGAAGACCGTCACTCTGTTTCCTGTTCAGGCTCCTGGTTCTGCTGCTGTTCCTCCGATGGCATTGCTGTCACCAAAAAGTTCACAATGCAGGGTCTAGAAGATGCTCCACTCCTGGATCTTGCTGGTCATAGAATCCCCCCACCTGCTTCTTAGAGGGCTCACTTTAAGCAAGCAGGATGACACCCCAGGGAAGCCTGTTCACGACTGCTCACACGTGAATCCTATCAGCGTCTCCCCCCCACCTTTTACCAGACCCATGCATGAAAAGGTTGCTTGGTGGGATTTACAGACTTTGGCTAAAAGAGCCATGTTAAATAACTGACTGGCCTTTCAGGAGCTTTTGAGTTTATTGGAGATCTGGCGACCCAGATGTGTTAGATTAGAGGAACAAATTCATGAACATGCATATGTATATAAGGGAGAGGTTATTTACAAGAGGCATGGGACATTGACAGAGCATCCCAACCCAGTCCAGTGCAAGGTCATAAGTCTGATATTAGTCCATATGTCAGATACCGATCCACAAGCCCTCTTCAGACTCATGAAGTATATGCAATGATGCCAGGACAATTACAGGCCAGTGGGTGCAGAGTCTTGTGTATCCATGATGGTAGAAGCATCACAGTGCTGTCAGGGGCCTCTCTGTGGCTTCTCAATCATCTCAGCATCGGCAGGAGTTTCTACATGACTTTTCTAACTTCTGAGGTCTCATTCTATCAGGGTAAGTCCATGTGACTTCCTCTCTGGGATGTCTCACAGGGAGTCAGCCTTGTGTCTTGTTAGTAGAGCATCTCCAAGAGACTGAGCCGTGAGTCTCTCACTTCCTGACAGCGCTGTCATGCTTCTGCCACCACTGGATGCATAAAACACAGAGAGGGTGGCAGAGAGACAGGAAGGTAAGGTAGGGTCCGTGGCTAATGAAGCCCTCTTCACTTCAGTGTTTGAAGCACTAGTGATGGGGACAAGGAGACAAAAGACCACAGCCTCCAGGAAGGAAGGCCACTAGAAACCAGAAATCCTCACCACGGAACTGATGAGCAACATTACATTGAACTGCAAAAACAACCAGAACTGTCAACGACTGTGTTTGACTTGGATTCCCTGATCAACGCCCCTGGAGGCAGTAGTCAGGAAGCCCAGCGGTGGAGTACGGCAGCCTGAAGAGGAATTGATGCCTGTGAGTTGTGGGGCTCGCGGAGAAGATCTGATGTCCCTCGGACTGCCAGCAGCACCGACCCTGATCACCAATAACTCATCGAGAGGCTAACCGTGTCTGCAACACAGGCTGGCTGGCGTAGAACGGCAAGTGTGAGTATCTGCAGTACAGGAGACATCACACGGTGTCTCCTGGGTCGGCGGAACTGGCTTGTGTTTGTCTGGGTGGACTAGA
>PVJH01042172.1:0-14634 GCA_004026705.1 Nesogale talazaci
GTTCGAACCACTGATCTTGTGGCTAACAGCTCAATTCACAGTTCACCACACCACCAAGGATTCTTTCTCAGAACTGGCACAACTAAAAATTTCCTCCCCTAATAGTCTGTGTCACTCACCACGTGTCTCCTTTTCAATCCACTGATTTATTTTATATCTGGTTTCTTCTAAATCATTTGTAAAGTCAACTCGTTCCACTCTGGCATTGTATAAATTTTCGGCACAATCAATGTAGCTCTATAAATAAGAATACAGTTTTGGTATTTACAAATGATCAGCAACTAAGCACCTCCACCAAAAACCAGATCTAAATTGCAGTCAAGTTGCCCCAAACTCAGGACTATTCATCATGTGTCATAGCAGAACTGTGGCACAGAAGGTTTCCAGTGACTGCTATTGGGGGATGAAAAGGGAGGGAGCAGAGTAGATCATTAAGCTTTTCTTCTGAAGTGCCACTGGTTGTCCTTGAACTTTTGATCTGTGAGTTAGCCATCAAATCCTTAACCATCGGCACCACCCAGAGAGTCCAACTAAACAGATAAAAAATATATTTTGACTGTGGCTCTTCATTCCCAATCAGGAACTGAATCCTGCCTCAGAGTTGCAGACCTAGCCTTTCAAAAGCAATTGGTCACAGTTCAGGCAAGATCAGTCCCCCATTGAATGGGCTCTCTTCTTTCATGGTGCACTCTTTCTGCCACCTCCTTTTGCTCTCGGAGGGTGTATTCCCCAAAGAATTCTTCCTTGCTTTTGTAGAAATATTTATCCCAGGCTTAGCTTTTGAGAAATCCAGAAAAAAATAAGCCCTTTACAGCTGGCTATATTTTGTCCAGTAGAATATTTTGGAGTAAACTGAGTTCTTGTCAACACATACAGCATTGCCAGCATTAGAGAGGTCTGTTTCCACCCTCTGTCGGATCACCAAGCACTAAGCACCTCATCTTCATGGTGACTACTTCCCGACTTCTGATACCACACGTTAACTTTGCCCATGGCCTTTTAAAAATAAAATCTCAATGTGCATACATTTTTGTGTCTTGTTCTCTTAGTTTTTGGCTTGTGAAATAACCTAGTGGATATGGGAAGAGCCTATTTATTTGTAATATTTTATGTATATATATAATAATTTATTGATATGCTTTATAAAGCACATGATTGTGTTCGTGTTGTTTTCAGTTTTTGCTTTATTAATGATACCAGTGCAAAGTTTTCTCATGCCCATCGGTATACATACCACCTGTGCATTTCTGTTGAGAATATTTCCAGGAGTACAATTTCTGAGTCACATGGTATATTTATGTTCAATCTTAGGATATTTTGAAAAAAAGTATTCCAGTGATAGCTGAAAATTTCACCAGATGAATGTAAGCATTCTAATTGCTCCACATCATCCAAGACTTGGTTTTGTCATTCATTCCCACATCAGACTTTCTCAGGACTATGAAATGGATCAACTTATGATTCAAGCATGCATTTCTTCAGCAACAAAGGAGGTTGGATGCCTTAAATATATGATTTTGTGACGGGACCTTTTCTTTCCAGTATACTGTATTTTTTCCCCAGTAGATTTACAGACATTTCTTTTGGGGGGTGGGAGTAGGAGGTCCATCCTTGCTCCTGGAAAGCTGCTGCTGGAATTGAACCTCCAATGGAGTGGGCCACAGTCCCGAGCACAACCACTACCCCACCAGGGCTCAGCCCCACAGACATTTCTTTATCTGGAGTGTCACTATTACATTGCTTATGTCTATTAAAAATACCTTCTCTACTTGAGCCTTGACTTCTCAGTCTCTGCATGATCTTCAGTGAAAGTTACTCATTCTAATGTTTTCCGTGTTATCAGTTGTATCTCTTGTAATTTGTGCTGTATGTACCCTAAAACAAGATTTGAAAGCCTGTGCCTATCAAAGGTTATAGCAAATACAAGTGAATTCTATCATTGAAAAAACTTTATTGTTCAATTCACATTTACATTGGGGAGCTACCAGCAATTTACACTTTTGTACATAGTGTGAGTCAAGATGCATTGTTTTTCTACATTGACAGCCAATTAATCCATTGCCATTTACGACAAAGCATCAGCTCATCCTTACCGCTCTGCAGAACAACTTTTACCATACACCAATGCCCCAGTGTGTGAGCTTTAAGAAGCCTGGTAACATAGGGGGCTACCAGCTGGATTGCTACCTAAAAGGTCAACAGATCCAAACCATGATCTGCTCCAAAGGAGAAAGGTGAGTCTGTCTGCTCATATAAAGATGTACAGCCTCCAAAACCCACAGGACATGACTTCCCTGTCCTCCAAGGTTGTACGAATCGGAACCAACTCAATGACAGTGAATTTGGTATGTGAATCTGTTTGACAAATATACAACTCTACACTCTCCCTATTGATCTACCTAGCTGCCTTTTCACCAATGCCACAAGACCTTAATTATTATAGTGGGTCCGCCTTAGTGTTCAGCAATGGAAGTTCTCCAATTTTTTCCTCTTTCTATAAAATCTGGTTGACTTTTCTCGATTCATTTCACTCCATTTTAAAATTTTAAATAAGCTTTTCAATATCTCAAATATTAACTGTTCTGAATCTTGATATACATGGGACAGACCAACTGGCATCTTTATAATATGTTGGTTGTGAGTATAAAGTGAATATGTTGGTTGTATCTCTTGTTTTTAAAGTCATATTTCATTTCTCTTAGCAATGATTTCTTTTGGGGAGCATATTTTAGACATCACTAAATAGATTCATAGCATTTGATGTTCCATGAGACCACTATAAGTAATTTTATTTAAAATTTCTTTTTAAATGATGGCTAATTCACAGAAATGCAAATGACTTTTATATTTTAGCCTTTGTAAATTTTCTATTAAACTTGCTCATATACTCTTTTGCATTTCTACCACAATAAATAAGGATAGTTTGTGTACTCTTTAACAATACGCACACAATTTAGCTTATTTTTCTCCTCCAGTGCAATGCTGACTAGATGTGTTTTGGAAATCATCTGTGTCTTATTCCTGATGGTAGAGAAAAAAAGACTTTGTTGTTTACTACAAGTATTTCATGTAGAAAATTCACTTCTCTTTAGCTGGTAAGATTTGCTTTCCCCATCTACTGAGTAGATGCTAAGTTCTTTCTCTTTTAATCTCCCAAGATGATAGATCACACTTATTGCTTTTAAATGCTTAGTTGATGCTGAATTTCTGGAATTGAGTTCTTGATTCCAATGCTTTATCTTTCTAATATTTAATTTAAAAGTCATGCCTTACTGTATTCAATTTGCCACTGCACTTTAAGTATTTTTTCAGTAGAAGTTTATAGAAGAGCTTGGACTCTGACAAACTTTGTAGTTGCCTTGAAAGATTTTAATGTTAAGATTAGACCTGCCTCAAAGTGTGGTACCCAGCTGTCAAAACGAATAGTGTCTGGGGCTGAGCCCCAGTGGCGTCGTGGTTGTGCGCGGGACTGCGACCCACTGAGATGGAGGTTCAATTACAGCAGTGGCTCCATAGGAGCAAAAGCTGGACCTACTACTCCCACCACCAGAGGGCAGTGATGCCCAAAAAACAAGAAACAAAAACAAAAACAAAAAATAGTGTCTGGAGTCTTAAAAGCTTATCTTCAAACAAGCGGCCATATAAGTGAGACATCAACTAAGTGCATATGGAAGAAGCACACCAGCATGGGTGATCCAAGGATTGTGGATAATAAAACCCAAATCCTAAGGAAGGAATGGTATCCAAGCTTAAATTATGGACACCTGGTTTGCAGAAGGCTGTCGATGACCGTGGAAGCCCAAAATCCATGTGCAGGGTCCCCACATAGAGAAAGTCTCTGGTGAGTCCCCTGGGAACATAGTCCAGGGATGGGAATCACCTTGCTCTCAAACAGGTAGCCCGTAAAGTCAATTATGGCAGATGTAATTGTGGTAAAATGTAACACCTTATTGTTTGCTATCCTTGTGACATATTTTTAAATAGTTTCAGCTTTCAAATGTTCCTGCTTTCTTTATGTGTGGGGTTTTTCTGTTCTGTTTACAGGACATAGCTGTTGGTTGTGGTTTGATTGCTTCCTGTTTGTGTTGGATTTTTCTGTATACAAAATCCAATCTATAGATGTCAAGGGGTAGTTGAAAGAAATAAGGAGTGAACAACTTATTTCTGAATTGAGCGAGTCTGAGGGGAAAATGCTCAGAAATTAACTGTGGTGGTGATTCCATGACTCTTCTTAATATGATTGACTGACGAAATTGTATGATAAATAAAGTGCATTCTAATGAGACTGTTTTATTACCAAAATAGCTCCCATCTGGGAAAGTCACAGGAGCAGTTCTTGCCTATCTTGCATGATTGTGTGGAGCCGGCATCAGCCCAGAGCACTGAGCTTAAAGGTTTTGTACTAGGGGTGTCATGTGAGGGTTACTCCTTTCTGGCATAGTGCAATGGACTTGCAGACAAAGCACTGTGAACCTAGAATTTCCTTTGTGGGAATGATTTGAATCCAATATTTTAAATAGACTTAGGACTATATGGATTATCTGTTATCAGTTTTGATGTTTTTGTATTTCCCACTAGCAATTTAGTCAATTTTATATGCTTGTTCAGCCAATTGTTAAAAAAATGATTACTTAATCATTATCTTTTTGATATCTGTGTAATCTAATAATGGCACACGTTTCACTTCTAACATGAATCATCTGTGCTGTATTTCATTTTTCTTTGTCAGTCTTGCAGGAGTTAAAAGTTTTATTCCTCTTAAACATAAAGACAAAATACCATTAGCCTTATGGATTTTCTTCACCATATATACACTTTCTATGACATTAATTTTTGATGTTCCTTGTTTCTTTTGTTCAATATTCTGGGGCTTAATTGGCCATCATTTTAACACCTGAGATGGCCAACATTTCCGGTGATAAAACTTTACAGTATCTATTGTTCTCTGAGTCTGATGTTTAAGCTCTTTCTCCAAATAAAATAATAAAATTTTGCTGTTTTACGTGTGCCTTTTAAATTGGAATAGAAAGCATTTGAGGAAATCATGGATTTAATCGGTATATATCTACCATCTGTCTAAGCACTCATGGGGCCAACGGTTAATTATTCAGCTGCTAACACATGGGTTGGTGTTTTGAATCCACTCTCCACTCCAGGAAAGAAAGAAGTGGTGATCTGGTTTTGTAAGGGTGACAACTTTGGAAACCGTTTAGAGAAGGTCTGACCCATCCTTTAGGATCAGTGTGAGTTACAGGCAACTCAACAGAACATGACTCCACCATCTTACTGTGTGTGTTCGTTTGTTTGACGTTTGTTTCATCAGTTGGTCTGACACAGTGGCTGCAATGATGGGCTGGCACACACAATGGTGATGATGGGGTGGGATCAGCTGGTGTTTCCTTCTGCTTTACAGAGTCCCAGTGAACCAAAACACAATTGACAACACCTAACAACATGAGCTAAAATCAACTGAAAAGATCACAACTGTGTCATTGTATCACTTGTGCCTTCGATGTCCCACCTGTTCTAAGTTCATTTTTCTCTCCACACTGATTTTTGGGATTCTCTGAACATTTCTATTCCTTTCTTTCACTGCACTAACTTGATATTTGTGCATGCTATATTACTAGAGATTTTAATATATACATATGTTGTTAAGACTAGCTTTACAATTAAAATTAAGACTTTAATAATTTTCAGGTAATACAAGTCTTAGAACTATTTCATTGCATCCCCCAACTTTATCCCTTGTTACTATTGTCATGTATTTTACTTATATGTGTATTATAAATCAACAAGAAATGTAACACCATTATTATTTTATGCAGTCAATATATAGCCAGATACATGATATGATATTTTTAATCACCTTATATGCATGAAAGAAATGCACAATAAATAAAGAAGATCAGAGAAGGACTGTTGCATTTGAATTATAATATTGATAAAGAGCAGTGAATATGCTATGAACAACCACAAGAATAAACAAATCTGCCTTGGAAAAAGTATAATGAGAAGGTTTCGAAGTGAGGATGGCAAGATTTTGTCTCAGATATTCTCTACAAAATGAAGTCAACTCAATGACATTCGAATTGGTTTAGGCTAATTACATCTATGTTTTATCTTTTTATTGCATGCATACTATATCTTTTCTTAGTTTTTTTTTTTACTATAGCTTTGCTTGTAGATTTACAATACATGCCCCACATGTCTCTTTCTCTGCTTCCAGTTTTTTATATCCATTCAATTTTTCAATATTTCATTAAGGGCATTTTGTCTCATTTATCTTCTAATTCTCTGATCACCTTTTCTGATGAGTCTAATATTCTATTTAATCCATTTACTCATTGACTCACTTTTCATTATTTTTATTAGTCTGAGTGTTCAAATTTTCATTTGATCATTTTTAACAGATTTCAATGCTAGTGGTTTTCTGAAAACTTGTCCTCCATCTCCCCCATTTAAAAGAGACAATAACTACTGTTAATTTTTGAATGGTATCTAACAACTCTATTACTTGAATACCCTGTAAGATTTATTTCATTGATGATCTTTATTTTCAGTCAACTTTCTTTTTTTTACTTTTGTCATGACTTATAATTATTCTTCATTCACTGATGGACATTGCATATGAAATTTTGAGTAAAAACTTTGAAGCTGTGGATGATGCTTTGTTCTGCTAAGGAAGCAGATCTAGCAACCAGTCAGGACTGGAAATAGATACTTGGTTGAAAGCAAGTGATCAGAGTCAACATAACCAGCAATGAGATGAATTAAAACATGCTACAAACCATCATCTGTGCTGTGCCTACCAAGTATGCAGAACTTAATTCAGTCATCAAAAATATTCAGGCAAGCCACACTGGAGGACACACTAAAAAATAGAAACCCAAACTAGACATTCAAAATAATGACATCAAATTGTCAAGATGACATATGTTGAAGAAAGGTTAAAAAATTGTTCCAAACCGAAGGAGACAAAAATGACATAATAACTAAATGAAGGGTGTGGTTTTGAATTATATCCTTGGATTCATGCTGTAAGGAATGATGGCAGAATCACTGATGAAAATGTGAACGAGTTCTAAAATTTGGCTTATAGTAATTAGCAATGCTACTTTTCTGACTTTGATGGTTACCTCATGGTTGTGTAGGAGGAAATCACTGTAGGAATTACACACGAAAGGACTCAAGAGTGATAAGGTGTCTCAAATGATCCAGTGGGGTGGGGGGAAACTCTTTCTAGAATACTTAAAACTTTCCCAAAATTCTTGTTCACTGCTCAATGACTGTGCAAGTTAAGGGAAAGAGAGATCTTACAGATGTCTCAAGTAACTGATGGGTCACACATGGAAAGAAGACCACAGAGAAAAAAGGATCCAGATGTGGGAGAGATGGTGTGTTGAGGAGTGCATGCACCCCCACCAAGAACTGACATCAACATAATGAGCCGGACAAGGGACTACTCATCAAACAAAATATGGGAATCATGGACAAGGAACGACTCATCAAAATATGGGAGTCAGATTTCAAAGTGTTGAGAAATGAAAGGGTAACAATTTGGTTTCTTGACTCTGTATGCTTCGACTGTCGAAGTGAGAAATAAGGAAAAGGAGAACTAATTATGAGGAGGTTATTGGGTAGGAGATTAAAAGAAAAAATATTGGGGGGAAATCAGCATTCTGAGCACATTAAACTGCTGTGAGGAAGAAATTTGTAGGTGATTGAAATCCACGAAGAAGCCTGATGGATCCAGATCCCTGAAGTACTGGGAGTCAGTGGAAGGAAAATGGTGGAATTAACTATTCAGAAATGTCCTTCCTCTGAAATTGATGGACAGAGGGAAAGGATCCAGGACCAGTGTAGGGAGAAATAGGGAGGTGTTTTTCTCCCTACTCTTCTCCATATTTCTCTTTTCAAGTAGAGGATAAGCTCTTTAATTGAAATCGTTGGTGGAGATAAAGGGTTGTTGGAGAAGTGAGAGACATAAGAAAAATTTTAATCACTATTGTGAATAACGAGAGAAAAATGTTACTTAGGAAATGCAGTATCAGTGTAGGGCATCCACTCTGAATCTAGCTGGGATGGAAATCCACGACTCTTCTTTTTCAGCTGCACTTTCAGGATTTCCACAGGTCTCGGGGAGGAGAGCTGAGAGAAATGGTGAGGTGGACTGGCCCAAAGTGACTCTGCTGTGAGACAAACGAACTGGTAACAGAATGGCCAGAGCATGAAGCTAAAAGAGAGATATTCACTGAGAAGAAATGGAGAGGTCAAAAGGTTGACTAACTCAATCCAGTTGATGAACAGATTGAGTGGAAATGAAAGATCTAGAATCATAGAGGATTGTGACCACCCAAATAGGGAATTAGAATTGTAGATTTCAGAAGGGGAACAGATCCAGATATCAGAGTTCCAAGATGTGGCTGTGTTCTTCGCTTATTAAAAATGGTGTGGAGAGGTCAGGAAGCTGCACAAATGGAAGCTTGTTTATGCGTTGAAAGCAACACAAGTTATAAAAAATGGCTGTAGAATTTGGAAACGTATGGATAATCTTTTGCAGATGTCTGACTCAAGGCAGTTTTAGCATGGATTGAAGGAATAAGGGGAACAAGATGTCAGGAATTATGTTCATGTTGCACATATGTGTTTGACTGCTAACTGAAAAGTCACCAGTTGAAACCAACCAGTGACTCCACTGACAAAAAATGAGACAGTCTACTCTTGTATAGAATTACAGCCTTGAAAATCATTCTTAGTTGCTATCAACTCGACAACTATGTTTTGTTTTGGATGGTGGTGGTGGTGGTGGTAGTTGTGTTTGGTCCTTCAAGGATACTGTACTTTTTTGTAATGAGAATTTATAAAACATTATATGTTTATTTGGTGAATGGGCAGTGCTGTTTGAACCCCAGCCTCCAGTTCCCCTCACTGAATCCAGCTGTCTCTGCCGAGCTTGGGTGGCGAAATAGTTAGGGTTTGATCCGCTAACTGAAGGATCAGTAGTTCAAAGTCACCAGCTGCAGGATGGGAGAAAGATGAGGCTTTCTACATGAAGACAACATGAAGAGTTACAATCCCAGAAACCCACAGGTGCAGTTCTCCCCTGCATTACAGGGTTGTGAGTCAGAATCAGCCTGATGACAGTGGTGCTGCTTCAGTTGGTGGGTTGTTTACAAACACTTTTACAAACACGTCCTCTTCCTTGCTTGCATACATCTGCAAGAGCTCTTGGGGCTCTAGCCTTTCTCCAAATGCAGTGTATTTACACACCTGCCTAGGGAATACAAGCAAACTGTACAGACATCTAAATGAATTTACATTTTAACACCAGCACCCTCAAGGTGCCAGACCTGCCTCACAGCGGGAACATGGGGCTTAGGAGACACAGGGCTTTGGTGTCGGTTTGTTTTCCTTAGGTATTCACACCCAGCTCCTGAAGTAGGAGCAGACCTTTACAAGGAGAGATGCAGGTCAAGGTCACACATTAAAATATGCCCAGGCCAGCTCTGCTGCTCCACAGAGAGCTTTAATGAGAAGGGCCTGGAAGAAGGAGGAGGGCTCCAGAGGAGGCCCCCTTTCGGCGCCTAGTCTTTCACTAGTTGCTCTAAGAGGAAACGCTCTTTCTCCGTTTGGAACTGTGAGATGATGTAGCCTGTGTCCTGAAGGAGAAAACGTCACAGGAACACTCGGTGTGCCATCAGCAGGCTGTGAGAAATGCGGGAATCTGCTATGCCGCTGCCTGCACCATGAGGTGCTCCTGTTGTTGGGTGGAAACGTGACTTGGGTGTTGGAAACTTGGGAATTCCGGAAGCAGAAGGGGGGCTTCCACTTTTCCAACTCCTGGGACCTGCTGTACCTTCTGGAGGAGGGTGGGCTCAGAGAACTGGAAGCTCTTCTCTCTGAGAAAGGTGTTCTTCCTGGGCTCTTGACTTTGTTCCTGGACTAACTGGATAATGGGCGGGCTGCTGCCATCTAGCCAGACACCAGAAGCAGCACCATCCAGCGTCCAGCACTGCGCACTTCTGCGCAGCCGGAAGTACTGCTCACTCGCTGTGTCTTCTCAACTCCACAATGCCTCAAAGATGATTGGAATTTCTGATCTGAACAAACCTCTTTCTGCAGTTGTTTCCTGGCTCCAAATCAACTTCGGTGACATAAAGAATACAGGACCCTGTATCGCTTGTGCCAGCTGTGACCTCTCACTAACCACAACATGCCCCAAAGGTTTGTGCCATCACAGAGGCTCCTTTCCATCGGTGGCCTGATTCTGGCCCTTGATACCCGAGCTGGGTCCACCTGCGGGTTCTCGGTTCAAACACAGAGCTCACGCTTGGAGGGGTTCCAGAGATGACTGAACCCTTGTCTTCCTTGTTGGTTTGTTTTTTTGAAGTGCACACATTCTCACTGAAATCAAGTTGATTCTGGAAAGCCTCATGACTCCACCACGCCCCCCACACACACACACACACAAAGAAACTGGTGACTTTGAACTGCAAACGTTATGGTTGGCAGTCCAAAGCATAACCAAAATGTGAATAATAGTTAAACAAAAGGTACACATTTTGGAGATTAGCCAGTTTTCACTGATGTGGGTAAATGAAAATTGACAAATATAGATGATAGATAGATAGATGTACCAAAAGTAGTACTTGAATAGTTGGCTATACTTACATGTTTGAGAGGAAAAAACAGTAGTATCTCTGTTTTGCACTTTCTTAATCAGATTTCACTTTACTATGTATCTAGATTCTCTGGACTTTACATATACCAAGTGCCAGATAAACACAGAATTCTGCTATAAATAGTATCTTGATAGACAGATCAACCTCCAAAGTGAAGAGTTGGCGGGTCCTCAGGGACACAGGAGAACGTGTGGGGTTGAGCAACACGGGGTTCGGGCCTGCACCCAGAGACTGGCCCCTCTGGAACTGGGGGAGGAGTCTCTTGGGAAGATAACAAACATGTCCGATGCTTCATAATTGTCAGGCTGCCAAAGGAATGGGGAGTGGTTCTGGGAAGGGGTAAAGAATGTGTGTGGGTGACAGACAGCAATAATGATTGGGTGGAACACAGAGAGCTGGCGAAGATGCAGTTGCAGATAAACCCTGAGGTGTCACTGAGGTGGAGTTGTATGGCTGTCTGAGAAATGGGTAATTAAAAGGAAGAGAAAACATGCCCAGAGAATTGTGGCAACCAACCAGGGAGGCAGCTTTTCATTGTCACAGCAATGTTGGTTTCCAAGCTGGAGTGGAACATAGTGTGTGGACTGTGTTCTGGGACAGAATGTAGTCTTTGGGTGGGGATGTTGCAATGGGAGGTGCACCAGTAATGAAAACACCATACAGTATTATTAAAAATTAGGCTGCTGACCCAGATGAGTCCATTTCCTATGTCTGCTTGGATGTTCCTTAGCCAATAGCCGCCTAACCTAAGGATACCGAACCCAAACCAAACCCACTGTCACTGAGTCCAGTCTGACTCACAAAGACCCAATAGAAGAGTGTAGCATTACAGTAAGGATTTTTAAGGCTGTACATTCTTAGGAAAACAGACTACCTCATGTTTCTCCAGGGAAGTGGCTGGTGGGTTTGAACCATTAACCTTCTGGTAAAGCAGTCAAACTACTTAACCACTGTACCACCAGGGCTCCTAGCATAATCATGCCTACCAGGAGCTCCTAAGTGATCCCACTGAACAGGTAAGGATTGAGACCCTGTAACTGCTATAGGAAGGAGTGAGTAAGGACATAGCTGAGATAGAAAGAGGAATGGTGTGAGAGAACTCAGCACTGGTGATGCAAACATGGCCCGGTAGCCCACGGCTCAGGACAATGCATAGACTTTGTTCCCATTTTATATCTAAAGCTCCTGCTGTTGCTAAGATTCCAACTTATGGGAACATTAGTGGAGTGAGTGGAACTTTGACTTAGATTTCCAACTCTGTGATTTCATCTGTCTTTGACAAAGCTGTTGGTGGGTTTATCCACTGGCCTGTCTGTCCACGGCCAGATACCTGAGTACCTCAGGACTCCTCTGAAGCCCAAACAGTCAGCTCTCCCCCACCCAATTGGAGCTTCAAATAAGTCCAGTAAAAATGGTGCTGTCTGGTTGGGAACCGATAATTGTAGTGACTCGATATATGTGGGTTAGCAGGTTGAAATATCATTGCACATTGGAAGCAGGGTAATGATGCTTTTTAAACACCCTCAACTATGATTTGCAGAAAGAAACAGGGAAATAAGTCACCTTCTTGTGTCTGAGTGGGAAGGCTTCAAATGATGTATTAGACAACTTTCTCAAGTCCAGAGTCGAAATGACCTTGTAAAGGAGGAGATATCACTTTCTTACCTTATGAATATCAAACACCTTTTCTGCAAAAACACCATTGGCAATGCTGAGCTCATATTCCTTGTGGGATGAGTTTATTTCATAGAGGAGTCTTTTCAGTTGAGATTGGAGTCCTGGCTGGTATTAAAAAGGTTTATGAAAATAAATTATTCTTGGATGGTAAAATTATGCATAAACTCTTTTACACAGAAATAAACAGATAGTTTATACCATAAGAGTGTGAGAAATAATGATGCTATAAAAGCAGCAATCCAGATTGCAAGCATCTACAAACTCTCAGCTATTATTATTTAATGGAGTAGGAATAGCAGTTGTTTCATTGTAATCATGAGGTGAGACAAAATTCTCATTGTGTGTGCACTGCTATGGAAATTTCAAAATCCTCTGGTAATCAAATGGTTGTACGAGTTTGGGACATATCCATCTCATACTCCAAGTTTGGAAGTCTTTATTGTTTGCTTTTTAAAGACAAGTCCATAAGCCTACTGACTCATGTGAGAGGTGATTGACCTTGTAGCATATGGAGAGTATAAGGAGTTTTCACTCTTAAAATGAGGACCAGTGACTAAGCTTGGTGTCCTCTAATCACAGAGGTTCTTCCCCTTCCTTGTAACTTCATGGGATTGAGCAGGCAACAGGACAAAGAAAGAAGGGAGACATAGGCTTAGCAATTCATCTGAGGCAGAGTTAACGCTGAAAATAAGGACACACTAGAGGCATTTATAAAAATAGAATGTAAGTGGAGGACGATTATATCTACAGGGTCTTTCTGAGTCTGAACAGGCTCAATGGCAGTGAGTTCAGTGTTTTGTTTTGTTACTGTTTGGGAAGGGGTTTGTATTGTTGTTTTGGATATCTAGGTTCTATCTTCCACTATCTTCAATGCCCAAAGATTTTTAAAAGATCCCTGTTATTAAGTTGATCTTCTTAAAGGACTTTCAATAAAAGTAAAGCCTTTCTCCAGTCCTGATGTACAACCCTGACAGTCAGTAAGGGAGTTTTCCACATGTGGAGACATACTGTGCACCTGGCTCTTCTCTCCCTGCTGTATGTGAACATCAGTGGGGACATTCATTGTGCATCCGCTGCCCAGAAATTACTGAAGTCAGAACAAAGATGGGCAAAGGGAAGATTCAAGTGTCATTGGTAAGGCACATACAGCTTTCTTTGGATTCACAGATAACAGTTAAATATTTGTTCATTTCCAAAGCAATCCTTCTGACAAATGGGCTTTGATTCTTACCTATCTCATGCATTTAATGAATGGTCATTGGGCACTCTGCTAGAACTTGAGGATAAAATGTTTCTAAGCTGTGAGTCGTAACCTCAATGGACTGGTCTATTGTCGGGGGGGGGGGGGGGGGTGGGGGAGTGGGGCGCTACAACCTTATGTCCCCAGACTCGATGGGAGTGCGTGAGTGTGGGAATCTCCTGAGACTCTTAGAGGATAGAATCATCTTTCAGTCTTCTTCCCCAATTTAAAAAGGGTAAAGGTAAATTAAAATATGGCAATTATTCTGAAGACCATATATTTTCTAATAGAAATTAATGAATTACAACTGTATCCATCCCAGTATTTTGAATTCACAATAAACATTCATCGGGCAATCATTGATGGTTCCAGTACATATCGACATAAGTAAGCATCAGTCTCTTTCCCAAAGGAACAAAAATTATATAGTAACTCAGCCTATCAGATTTGGAACTATCTACCCTAAGAGTTAAACTGATGCACGTCTATCCAGTTAAACTGGTGTGTGTGTGTGTGTGTGTGTGTGTGTGTGTGTGTGTAACTTTCATTCTCACTGCCCTCATCTCTACCAACCACTTCAGAGTCAAAAACTCCCTTCTTACTTGTTTCTAGGAAAAGCTGTGTGCTGTCTATAGTCGTGCCCCTTGCTGAATCAAATACTTTGGTCTACTTTGTCCCCAATGGCTGCAGCAGGAAGAAAACATTGGCCCATTCGTGTGTGGTCTTCTTTTGTAATTCAACTTTAAAGCACAAAAAATCATCTGTAATAAAATGCCATGCTACTATTAACAGTACATTTTTAAATGATAGCATGCTTGAATTCAATAGTTCTTCCACTTTACAAAAAAAACCCCACAAAACTAAGTTCTGTCCCTTATAATATCTCTGATTAAATGTAGCAAAAGGAATAAATACTACTCTGGGATAAAGCACTATATAATTCATTTTTACCAATAGAAACTGGCGATGACTATTACGGGAAGGAGCACAGCATTTCATTCCAGACCATTTTGCCAAAATCTGGCCAGCACA
>PVJH01042173.1:0-14472 GCA_004026705.1 Nesogale talazaci
TTGTATTTATGTATGGAGATACCTATGTTAGACCTCTGCAAGTGCCCTTTGCCTTCTAGCTCTTTCCTCTATTTCCTTCCATCTTCCTCCTGTCCCACCATCACGCTCCACCTTCACTGGCGTTTCAGTGCTTCCTCACAGATTCATTGTCCTTGCTTAATCCTTATCAGACCTCCCACACCCTTCTTTCCATAGATTCCGGACCATTTGTTTCTTCCCCCCCCCCCCCGCCGTTCACAAGCCTGTCCATGCCCCCTTCTCTCTTGATATAATCAATTATATTAAGCAAATGTACATATGCTGCCATTGGCATTTTAAAAACGTTATCTTTCTATTTGCATCCTCATTGTCCGCTTCTCTTCCCCAAACACCCTTATGAATCCTTAATAAATTATATATTGCTGCTATTATTTTCATATCTTACACTGTCTGCTGTATCCATTTTCCCCATGTTTCTGCTGTTCATCTCCCTCAGAGGTGGTGGTGGTGGCGGGTGGCTGGCTGTAATACATTCATCATTGTTATTGCTTTCCTCTTTCTCCTCCTCACCCTCCCCTTTCCCTCATGGTGTCACTATTCCCATTACTGTTTCTGATGGGTTTATCTGTCTTGGCTTCCATGTGTTGAAAATGCATATGTACATACTCTGGTCTAGCAGAATTTGTGAGGAATACCTGGGGTCATGATACTGGAGGGGAGGAATCACTAAATAACCAGAGGAATGTTGTGTGTTTCATCAGAAAACAAATTATTTTGAGGACAGGGCTACTATTAGATTATTAACAAAACTCAAGTAGACATCTTCCTTAATCATTGAAGCTTTGCAAGATTACAAGAATGCTGGCTCACATAAACCAAGTTTTTAGATGAATCAAGCACTTTAAAGACCTCAAAGATGAGCTAGCAGGGAAGACTATCAATCACGATAGGTAAAGAAACTGTGGCCAACATCCTGAAACTGATGGAAGATCATATAATGAACATTGATGTGATAGCTCCTGAAATTGAGATCTCACATGGTTCATCCAGAATTTTCAATTTTAAGTAAACATCTTGGCTTCAGCAAGCTTTTGACTTGATGGGTGCCAAGAATATTGGGTGAAGATCAACTAGCTCAAGAACTTATCTTTCCATCAGTCTTCTAAGCAAGATCAAATTGAATGAAGATGATTTTAATGAAGATTTTTAACCAAACACAAACCTTGACTTTACAAATAAGATCCAGAGAACAGGGATCAATCAAGACAAGCAAGGGGATCTGCTGGACCAATTAAATTCAAAGCAGTTCAGAAGGTTCTGATGCCTGTTTTGGGGGGCATTCCAAAGAGGCAATCTTGATAGATTTTTTTCAAAAAACGAAGGTTGATCACAAGGTCTTTTTAGGAAAAGATTGTCAAGAAAATTGAAAACTGCATTGATGGAAAGAGGCAAGGAAAGTTGCACTAAGGAACTTTTTCCCCCCATCACGACAATGCACTTACTCATTCTTCAAGACAGCTAGGCATTTCATCAGGAAATTCATCAGGAAATCTTGCCCCATTTATCCAACAACTTTAATCTTGCCCCCTTCAGGCATTTTTTTGTCTCTGCAAACTCAAAGGACATTTACAAGGAACAAGACTTGAAACTGCCCAACTTGTCGTTTTTAACATGGCTTAGATCAAGGAACCCAGAATTCTTTGGAGAATGTTTAGAGGGAATGGAAACATTGCGTTCAGAAGGGTATAAGTCTACATGGAGAATATGTCAAGAAAATGAGTTGATATTTTAATGTTCTTATATATTAAAGATTTCTATTATTTTGTAGCAATACTTTTTGATTTACCTTTGTAGTGAGGAATGGGATTACTGGGATCTATGGTAGTTCTCGACTAGACTTTTTAGTCCCATATTTGACTTTTGCTGGGTTCTTTTGCATTCCTCATAGCTCTTTTGCACAAACAAACCTTGATGAGGTGTTATGATCTCCCTTTCATGTATTAAGAAACTGAAACTCTGAGAAGTTAAGTGATTGGTTTAAGTTCACACAGTGTCAGACTTCAAAGATTGCTCTCTCTGCATGTTACCACATGACTGTACACCTGGGATATCAAATGCATTTCTTTGTTCCCTTTCTGTGAATAAGAGGCACAATTGTAAATAATCTTAGATGCTGGCCCTATACTACCAGTTAAAAAAGTGTCGTGTGGTCAACCAAAAATCTGTCACTCAACCACCAAATCAGCTTCCATTGATATGCATCTCTGGGCCTCTTTGTATTCATTTCTAAAGAGTGGATAATACTAGTTTAGGATAACTATAGTGATGAAATGGGAATACATATTAAGTAGGTAAGAAAGTCTGGTACAGAGCTAGTGCCCGTGGCCGTCACCTAATCTGGTGTCAATTTGAGGATTAAGATTATAGAAGTGGCATCTAGCCTGTCAATTTGGAGATAGCCAGTGAGATCTCTGTGTGACATGACTGTCTTCTGAGAATTCTGGGAAATCTGGCTGTATTTCTCCCGTGGAGGTGCAAGACTCACTACTCAGTACCTTGGAGACACTCAACTGACAAGACACAAGGCTGACTCCCCTGTGAGATGTCTCTGAGGAGAAACCACGTGGACTTACCCTCATGGAATCAGACCTCTGAAGCTGGAAAAGCCATGCAGAGACTCCTGTAAGTGCTGAGATGCTTGAGAAGCCAAAGAGAGGGAGGCCCCTGCCAGCACTGAGATGCTTCTACCACCACTGAATACACTGACCTGTGATTGTCCTGGTGTCATTGTATGTGCTTCGTGAGTCTGAAGAGGACTTTATAGATAGGTATCAGACATATGGGCTAATATCAGACTTATAACCTTGCACTGGACTGGGCTGGGATATTTTCTCCATGTTCAAATGCTCTTGTATATAAACTTCTCCCTTATATACATATGCATCTTTATGAATTTGTTTTCTCTAGTCTACCTAGACAAGCACAGTGCTTAATAAGTGTTAGTTAATATTAAGATTACTCCCTTTTGGGACTGCCTCAAATTTTGCAACTTCAACTACTCTAGACCTCATTTGATGCAATTCATTTTAATTTCCCAGCCACCTGATAGTTGCCACCATTCAGAGTTCAATTCCTTTCGCCATAGGAAGGGAAGTACTTTTTTTCTTTTCTTTTTTTTTAAGGTTGATACTTGCTAGTCCTTAAAGAATGAGACAAAGTTTTCCAGGAAAATGAAGCTTGGGTTGAGGACATTCTAGGAAAAGTGAAAGAGAAGAAAGAATAATTTTGTATAGGCATGGTCTTAAATGAGAAGGAGTGTGGATTTTATCTTGAAAGTGACAGGGAGCCAAAGAAACTCTCAGGGAAGGGCAGTAGCAATGTGGAAAGATGATGGTGAGAAACTGTGAGACCAGCCATGAGGCAATGGAAGGAGTCAGTTGAGAAATGATGAGAAGTGAGTATGTGGGGGTGGGAGTGAGGAAAAATGATCTCAGATAAGTCTTCAGAAAGGAATTTACAAGGAAAGAAAGAATAGGTAGCATGGTAATGTGGAGGTAGAATGGATGATTTCATTTCTTAAGGAATTATCAGAAAAAGGCAAAAGGGCAAACAACATTTTAATATTATTTGAAAAGTAATTGGACCTTAAGGACCCCTCAAAAGGATCTGAGTGACTCCTGGCAGTTTGCAGACCACACTTTTGAGAACTGCTAGCTTAAGGGAAATTTTTGCACAGATCCACAGAGGGCAAGGTAAAGGTTTCATTGCAGTGTTATTTGTGGTCATAGAGGTCATAGAGGTTGCCAAGTCGTAGAGAAATGGATAAGTAAAATATGCTTAAATGTGCTCTGTAAGAAGTGATAAACTAAATATTCACAAACATAACACCACAGAGAGATTTTAAAAGCAGAGCATGTCTATTAAGAAATGATGCTAAAAAACTATTTGGAAAAGAAGAGTGAGAATGAGTAAATAACTTAGAGAGCATGATTATTGTCATTGAATTGTACATATATAAATTGTTGATTTGGTGTATGTTCTGCTTAGTATATTTTGAACACCAACAAAAATGACTTATTTTCCCAAACCCAGAATGTTGAAGGGTAAAAAACAAGAACACAGCATGATCTACGGATCAATCCCACCTATGCAAATTAAAACCATATACATACATAAAACACTACATATTTTGGAAGACATCTGTGTTTCCACGAACACACACCAGCCCATTAGACAGGTGGTTATGGAAGGGTGAGTGGAGATTGAAGATGAAAAGAAAACTTTTAGATTTTTAGAGCCTTGCATGAATGCTAAGCAGCATAGTTAATTGTGTTCCTGAGTGAAAACAAGGACAAACTGAATGGGCCGTAAAAATAGTCTACCCTTTCAAAAGGTCTGATGGTAAGAAGAGGAGCAGATTGCTGGAGAAAGGGCCAGGGCAAACAGTGGACGAGGATATCTGCATCTGGGGCTCCTATTAGATTACCCAATGAAACTCTGGTGGTTACGAGTTGGGTTTCAATTCACATGGCTGGCAGTTCAAAACCACCAACAGCTCCATGGGAGAAAGGCTGGGCTTTCCATTCCTGTATACAGAATATAGTCTCAGAAACCTACAGGACTCACTACAAATCAGCATTAACTGGATGGCAGTGAGTTTATTAGTGTACACACCATGCTCTACCTAGGATATCATGGGCTCACAGATTTCTAAAGTTTTTGTTTGTTTCTAAAGGTCAAAAAGGTGAGGCGGGCACTGGAGAAACATTCACTTGCCAACTCCCATTTTCTCTGGGAAGTAGGAAATGAGATCATTACCCAAAGTAGGACATGCTATTCAATTGGGTGTGAAGAGCCAGGAAGGGTTTGGAGCCGTTTTCACAGAGATTAGTCTTTCTAGGTAGCACTGGAGGTTCAGGAGGCTCAATTGGAGCTGGAGGGAAGTTTTTTTGTTTTTTGTTTTTGAATAAACTGATTAATAAATGAGTGGAAAATCAAGGCTATCAGTTCATTCAGTTTCCCTCCCATGTATTTCAAAATGTATGGAGTGTCTATTGTGTGCTAAGGACCTTGCAAGATGCTTGTGATATGACGAGGAAAAACATGCATACTGTGTATCCTCATGGGTCTGCCAATCTCATGGTTATATGTGTACATGTGAAGGGGTGGCCTTTAAATAAGCACACAAACCCATCTATAATTAAAATTATGATGACTACAATGAAGGAAGGGTACAAGGTGCTAAGAATATATACTGGTTAGGCTTGATGCTGTCTGGGAAGCTGGTTGGTAACTATAAATTTCTACCCTCATTTACAACACTTTCATTGTACACCACAGACACCCCATAATTTATTTAGCTGCTCCCCCATTGTAGGATATTTAGTTTTCTTACCTTCCACATTGTAACCAAGATTTTGCTGTATATCTTTATATAGTTACTTAATTTTCAGCATACATTTTAAAAAGTAGAATGGCCGGTAGATGTATTTTTAAGTCTTTCGAAACATACTGCCAAGCAGCTTTCCAGAAAGGCAGTACCAATGTATGAGAGAAAAGGTCTACAGAAGCAAAAAGGTTAACAGCCATCAGATGTAGGTGGTGAAAATTTTGTAGGATGCTTTTAATCCCTTTCTGCATTTCCTATATTTAATTTTTTTCCACTCCACTTTAGTGTGTGTTTTACCCACATACATTAAAATGGAGTGAATTCTTTGAAAATGATGATGGCGGCATATGTGCAAATGTGCTTGACACACTGGATGAATGTACGGATTGTGATAAGAGATGTACAGGCCCCAGTAAAAGAATTTAAAATATATATATTTGATTAATTAATACATGCATGGGGTATAAATTTCAAGGCGTGAACATGGGAATTCAGAAAAATGTTAGTCTCCTTGATGTCTAGTTTCCCAGTTTCTCACCACGGAGGCAACCGCAATTTCGTAACCATTCTACAGAGCTGTCCTGCACATCTATAAGCTATGTTAGATGGTAGTTTCATACTAAGGCTCCCTGGTGGCACGATGGCAAAGCACTTGGCTACCAATGTCCATGTGGGCAGTTTGAGCTCACCCAGTGGCTCTGTGGGAGAAAGATGCTTCTATGAAGCATCAATCTGCTTCTATGAAGATCAATCTGCTTCTATGAAGATTCTGTCTGTGCAAACCCTCTGGGACAATGGAGGCAGGCATCTCTGACCTCCTCTGGCTTCCCCCACGCCACTCCATAGCTCTGCTGGGTTCGATAATTTGTTGAAATAGCCCCACAGAACACGCAGGCAATCCTCTTAATGGAGGTGTCAATTAGGGCAGCCGAGGTGCTGCCGAGTTAGGAGCAGCGTCTCCTCAGTCGTCAGCTAAGTCTCTCTCTGGGCCTCAGCTTGTCAGACACATTGTCCCTTGGCCTTTGCCTCCATGGGCCAGCAAGCTGACTAGTCTGCTGCCTTGTCCCATAGTTCCACAGTCTCTGGCCAGATGAGAACAAGGTATCCCACGGTCTTCACACTGCTCCTCTGAGTCTCTGTGCCAGAGTCTCTCATGCACCTCGCCGCCGCGGCCTTGTCAGTTCAAACAGAGATCTTGAAGTGATCTTCCAAGTGTCTTGACCTCTTCTCTTATGCTGCTCCAAAGATGGCTCATCTTATAGTCAGAGATTGGTAAGGAAAACTCACCAAATCCCCTCTCTCAGTGTTACAAACGCCCTCTTTGCACAGTACCACTTAATCATTTAGTGAGAGTTACAGAGACTTCGCTAGAATAGAACCATATCAATAAATTTTACTCCACCTCAGGATCCTCAAAAAAATCTGAATTTTCATCTCAATGGTTGAGACATTCATGTTTCTATGAAACAATTTTATTTTATCTGGGAACCTTATAACTTATCATACACCTTAATTTATCTTCCAGAAAGCTGAACACTAAATTGGGGAGTCACATCTATGAAAAATAGCCTTCCTGCCAATCGCAATCCATTAGCGCTTCTTCACAGCTTACTTTTATTTTCCCGAGACCCCGTCTTTGACCCTCAGGTCTAATTTAGACTCCAGGAGTTAGACGTGTCTTTGTAACTCACTGCCAACTGCCGTCTAACTCATAGCAACCCAGAGCAGAACTGCTTCCTTGGGTTTCTGAGGCTGAATCATTTTTCTCCCAAGGAAGAGGTAGTGAGATCAACCTTGCAATTAGCTGTCAAGTAATTAACCTAATGCACCACCAGGGCTCTTTGTATCTTTGTAAGCCACTTTACATTCTTTAGGAAATCAGTCAAGGTATAAATAATTTTTAAAACAAAAATTGAGTTCTTTCCCAATCCAGAGGTAGGAATGGAACCACCAGAATGGGGGTGGGGTGGGGATAGGGGTGGTGAGAATAATGCTGACACTTTTTGAAAAATGTAACCAATGTGAAAAAGGAATTTGTGAAGAAATTGTTAAATGAGAACCTAATTTGCTATGCAAACTTCCATGGAAAACACAATAAAATACTATTATTTTTTAAAAAAGGGTAGCAAGGCGCAAGCAGAAAGATACTTTAAGAAAACAAGGGAAAGATAACTGGAGGTCAATTGGTTTCTGGGCTACATGTCTCAAAGCTGAGGTCTTCAGCTTTCAAACATGCAAAGCAATTTAGCACTGTGTTCCCATGGTAACTGAGCAGGGCTGAGCAAATAGATGTAGCAAGCCAGCCTCGTGGTGGGGGGGTTGGGGAACTCTGGCTGCTGCTGGCTCTGTGACTTTCTTCAAGTCTGGGCGTTTAAATGCTTGGAAACTTTCCATTAACTGAAAGCTTTGGTTTAGAACCTTATTGAAGATATGCTTGCCCATGAGAGGTTAAAAGTGTCCATTGGAAATGGAGTGAGAGAAAAGCAGTGCTACAATACTTGAAGTTAGGTGCCACTTTTGTTTTCTTCTATCTCTTCCCTGCAAAGATGCAGAACAGGAGACAGAACATCACGAGGGAGGTATCACCCCAAACCGTCCTTTGTCAAAAAGGTTCAAAGAGTTACTGGGGTATGGATTTGGTCAGGGTTGGTTTCTTTAGCCTATTTTAACCTTTAATCAATTGCTTTGTACTACCACTAAAAAATACGGTTGTAAGAGACTGCACAGAGACTAGAAAAGGAAAACCCCAAAGGACTAGGGGGTAAATGTCAATGAATGTCGGCTGCACTTGCTAGATGAGACTATCATTGATTGTTTACTGAATCAGAGAGGGGGGAAGACTTCAAAGCATAAAAATCACAAAAGAAAATTTCAATGTATTTGTCATCGTAGTTTTTAAAAATGTTAATACATCCCATAGCACAATAAACCAAATTCAGAGATCAGCCAGTACTGTATTTTTAAGCAAATAACACATGCTTTATATGGTGTTATTTTCAAGCATGCAACCCATTCAATCATTAGTTGCCTATTCACACTATGTACATTATATTTGTGGATGCATATTTGAAAAAAAGGCAGTCATGGAAATAAAAAAGCTATATATGACATGGGACAGAAAAAGGTTACTATACTTACTATGTTAACAGTGTTGATGAAAAGATACATGTATATTTAACTTCCATAATCAGAAGAAAAACCTAATTCTATTTTGGAAAAAAATGAGTAGCAAGATGATGTCATTCTGTTTGGGCCAGAAAGCCCTGGACGAATCTTGCGAGCAATTTTGTTTAACATAATGTACGTGTCCTAAACAAGGTCTCCATGTTAGTCTGGGTAGACTAGAGAAACAAATTCATAGACACACATATGTATATAAGAAAGAGGTTTATATACAAGAGCAATTGAACATTGAGAAAGCATCCCAACCCAGTCCAGTCCAAGGTAATATATCTAATAATAGCCTATATGTCCGATACCAATCTATAAAATTCTCCTGAGACTCAAGGAACACATGCAATGAAGCCAAATGCATGAACTACAACAGGTCTGTCAGTAGAAAGTCTTTGGATACAGTGGTGTTGTAAGCATCTCAGCGCTGGCAGGAATCGCCACGTGGCTTCTCTAGGTCCAAGTTCCGGGCTGCATCAGGGCAGGTCTATGTGGCTTCTCCTCAGGGATGTCTCCCAGGGAGTCCGTCTTGTCAGTGGAGTTTCTCAGGAAGTGAGCGTTCTCAGTAGAAAGTCTCCAAGGAAGTGAACCGAGAGAGACAGCATCTCCGCCTCCAAGAAGGAAAGACCACATTTCCCAGAATTCTCAGGAGAAGGCCAAGCCCACACAGAGGTCTCATTGGCTAGCTCCAGATTGACAGGCTAGACTCCACTCCTACACTTTTAATCTTCAAACCGACACCAGATTAGGTGACTGCCACAGACCCCTTCTCATTTCTGTAGGCCTGCCTATAACTGTGATGTGTTGGTCTGCTGCCAAACATGACCTGTGACTTGGACATCATTATGACGAATGCTTTCCCTTATTAGGATGATGTGTCTCTGCATATATCTTGTCTTTATCCTGTTTAAGGCTTAACAAATATCCTCATTAAATCATTGGGGGGAAATGTCATTTTCTCAAAGGGAGGTTACTTTAGACAAAGAATATAGGTGAACTCAGACAATGGCAGAAGTGTGCATAAAATACCCAACTCGCTGAACTGTTCCTGTAAGTGTCTGAGACTCTGATCTCTTTATGAGTGCACAAGGTCTCACCTTTCTCCCAGGGAGTGGCTGCTGGCTTCAAACTGGGGATCACAACTTAATGTGTGATCACAACCACTAAAATGCCCTGGTTCCTCAGGATGGGTATGGGAGTCTCCTAAAGTTCCTTGGACCAATCTAAAATCAATTAGTTTAAAACAAGCAATTAAAACTAAAGTGGTACTGGAATTCAATACTGGTATGTGCAAGCCAGAGAATGTTATTCCCTGATTTTCAAAGAACATGTGGCAACATTTCTAGTGCTGTCTTGGGAAGAGCTCCTACTGCAGAGTCTGGTGCAGACTAAGTAGGTGCTCAGTGAGGGCCTGTTTAAGAATGGATGTGGGGCTTTCCTGATGACCAGGCGCCCTGGTCCATAGTATGAACTGGACTGCTAATGGCAAGGTCATCAGTTGGGACTCTCCAACCCCGCTGCCCCGTTCTACAGGGTCGGGATGAGTCTGCATTGTTTTTAGTCTGTGATGATTGGGCAGAGTCCTTGCTCGGAAGTCGTCTTCAAGGAACCCAACTTGCCTCTCAATGACCTCGCCACGAGCCTGTTGTGAATAACTCTCCTATGCTCGGGTTCTAAGAGATGATGCAGACATATTGTGTGTTGGTATAGATGACAGAACTACTCATTTTCCCACATTTTTTTTCTTGAGGCCTATTATGTACTGGGCTTGAGATGGGAGTGGAGGAATGGAACCCCACATGAGAGGCTTATTGCAAAGAGTTCTCCTGGATTGGGAAAAAGAACATAAAATTTGTGAAAGCAGAAAATAGATACAGCCATGGAGCTTGTTCAAATGGAAAGTGAAAGCAAAAACATGATCTCTCAGACCCTTTCCAGATCTTCCAGCTTATAATTCTGAACTTTAACCTCATCCCAAACAATAATGCCTTTGTAAAATTATGGATTTGAAGTGCTGGATTTACTTTTCTCTAATCTGAGGTGGTAAGCCCCCCACAAAAAGACCGGGTGGACTGAGCTTTTGTAGTATGCATTTTTTCTGCTAAGCAAGCATTAAGCAACTAGTTCTGAGTAAATACACCCAGGGGTGTTGCCCACGAAGGTTCTCAAGGGTCACAGTGAATTTTTTTCGTAAAAGCAATTTCCCTCAACCCCCACTTTTTTGTGATGGCCAATTTAAGAGAACAGCATGCAGCTGTGAAATTCTGGTTCCTGCTCAGGAAAAATGCTTCAGAAATTGTCGTGATGTCTAACACAGTTTGCAAGGACAGTGGTATGGGGAGGGGTGGGAATCAAGTATACAAGTAGTTTCCTCATATCAAAAGAGGTGAATTGTTTATTAATGACAAACCTCATTGTGGATGTCTGCCAACTTCCCCAAAAAGTCAACTCATAGTCCATTTGGAGTTCATTTCACCAGGTCAGACTGCTAATCAAGCTTTCTATTTAGAGCATCTGAAAAGATTGTATAACAGTGTGCTACCAAAAAAAAAGGGCCTGATTTGTGGTAGATGGGGGACTGGTTGTGCCACTGTGGACAGCAACGCACCTGCTAACACAGCCATCTCAGTGCACCAGTTTTGGCAAAGCAAAAACAAAAAACCTTTTTTGCCCCACACACCTTATTTACCTGACCTCACTCTATGCAACTTCTTTTTGTTTCCATGAATACAGAGGGACACAAGAGGACAGTAATTTGACCATACAGAAGAGGTGAAGAAACAAATGAGGGAGGTGCTGTCAGTCACTCAAACAGATGAGTTTGAAAAAATGTTTCCAAGAACGGAATTGCAGATTTGACAAATGTATTCAGTATAATGGAGAACGCTCTGAAGGTGAAAAGTTCTTTTTGTAAAATAAGTTCAATATATAGCCTTGGAAAAATATATATATATTCATTTTGGGGGGTACCCCCTGTATATAGAAAATCATTATTCATTTGTTAGGTGTTGTGCAGTCAGTTCTGCTCATGATGACAACAGAATGAAACACTGCTTTCCGTTCCTTTAATTGTTGTTTGAATTGTCTGGTTGTAGCCACTGTGTCAATCCATCTCATTGAATCCTCTTTTCCTCTACTGGGCAAGATGTCCTTAGCGAGGGACTTACCTCTCCTGAAAACATGTCCAGAGTATGTCAGATGAAGTTTATGTATTGTTACTTCTAAGGAGCATACATTCTGGCTGTACTTTTTTTCAAGGCAGATTTGTTTGTTCTTCAGGAAATGCAAGGTGCTTTCAACATTTTCATCAACAACCTAATTGAAGTGCATCAATTTCTCTTTGGTCTTTCTCATTCATTGTCCAACTTGCACATCGGGGTCACTGTAGGAAGCCCTGGTGGCGCTTTCTCCTGAGCATTGGATTGTACCTGCAAGGCCAGTACTGCAAACCCACCAGTCACTCCACGGGAGATAACGAAATCCTTGACAGCATCAATCTTTTCTCCATTTAACCTGATGGATTTCTGTCGGTCCAGTTGGGATGGTTTTGGTTTGGGTTACATTGAGATGGAATGCATACCTCAAACTTTAGTCTTTGATGTGCATTAGTAAGAAAATAAATAAACAAGCATTTAAACACGCAACAACATTCGTCAGTGCATTGTGAAAGTATCTCACAAAGGGGAACCTGGCGGGGCTGTGGCGCGCTTGGAGCTGCAATCCTCATAACTGCCCGGAGCTCGGAGGGAGACGGGATGCACCTCCTTCTCCCACCAACAGTGAGAGTGTCAGAAACCCACAGGAGGCGGCTCGGAGTCAGCATGGACTTGAGGGCGGTAAGTATGAAAGGTAACAAGGAGCCACCAAGGGTTCCTTACTCAGGATGAAGAGGCAGGAAAACCGGTAGGGAAGATATGGCAAGAATGCAGTGACACAGGGTGGAGACATTCATTGACTCGAAAGAAATGACTGCGAAGGCTGGAGGGAAGGAATGGCGGTAGAGAGAAATGACTGACTGGATTAACGAATGGGTTCCCAGTTCTTGGTTTGTGACCATCAAATCCATCTAAGATATAACTTCTGGTTTGTACTCAGGAGGAATAAAAAATTAGAAGGAAACCAAAATTTCACAGCAGCCTCATCTACCCTGAGACCAGAATAACTAGATGATGCTTGGCTACCACTACTGACCACTGTGAACATGGCCACAATAGATGGGCCCTGATCGAATAGGAGCACAACATGGAGCAAAACTAAAATTTTAAAATAAGTCTAGACTTTCTGAGTCTGTTGAAATTAGAGGACTCTGCCACACTCTATGCCATACTTTTGAATTGAAACTATCCTATGAAGTAATCTTTTAGTGAAATAACAGTTTGGTACACAAATTTAAAAATACTACTCTTAAAAAAGGATACCACTCTTGAATACACATATTCAAAAACCATCCATATAGACCAAAATGCCAAAAATTCCTCTAAAGCAAATAATGAGAAGAAAAGGGGACAGGGAAACTAGTGTACAGGAAACAGGATAACCAGAATGAAATTAAGCAGAATGTTGACCCATTATGAAAAATATAACTAATATCACCAGGAAATTTGTGTAGAAATTGTTAAATGAGAACTTAATTTGCTATGTAAACATTCACCAAAAGCACAATGAAATAGTATTTCTTTTGAATCCTAATATGATGGCGTTCCCTTTCAATTCTCACCATTATGTTCTTATCATTCTCTCCCCCTAGAGGGGAATTGTTTTTCATTTCCCTTCCTTGATTTGTGACATGTTGTTATGGCTATTTAATCAAAGTGCCAATCTTACTGGGCAATAGCAGGAAATGTTATTAACCACACAAGAAAGACTCTTGTCAGATTCCTGCTGCCTATTGCAAATGGAAATCAAGCCTGCTACTGTGGAGGAATGAGGGTTGGGACACAGAAGCAACTTCAACAGGTGCTAATTTTATAAAAACTTCTTTTATGTTAGCAGTGTAGTAATAACACATCTACAGAAGAACTGGGAGGCGTGAACTAAGGAACACATCCTCAGCTCTACTGGGTAAGAAGTGTAGAATGAAAACTCCAATAGAGGGCTGGTTGGGAGAGGTTCCTATTTGACTTTTCTATCTGTAACCTGGAAGGGGACTGTATTTCCTTACAAAGAAAAATGACAAGTCTTTAAAAACCAGGGAATCAGTCCAAATAAGGCAGGACATAAGAATGCCCTGTCCTCCTAGAGGAATAACAGAATAACATAATGGAAGTTGATTCCGAAGGGAAGGGATAGGGGAGGACCAAAGAATAGCCAGGTACTTGCCTCATCCCCTTTCTCATCCTTTAGCTGACTTCCTTCAGTTGAGTACCCTAGCCTTGTTTCAGAAATCATGTGGTTCCCCCAGAACTAGGGAGACTGACCTGGAGGTCACTGATACATGGCCAGCTCTGTCACCAAGCTGAAATTGCATCTTTCCCTCAACTAATCAAACCTTGCAGTGCCTGACTTTTCATACAAGCAATCTTGTCTACAAATGGGGACAGAAGCAGTGAAGTGGACAGTCAGGCTTGTGGCAGAGAACCAAAGGGGTGAACTTTCTCAATGGATGAGAACCATGTATGTGGCTTTTTATCCAATCATATTTGCATACAAGGTAGAGGACTTGACTGGCTCATACATCATGGAGAGTAGGTGTGCAATACATGTTCATTTAATTTACAAAGGAATTCTGCAACACTGTAAATCAAGATCCATGTTGGCCAGACTTATGTTATAAGCAAGAAAGTCAAAGGGATTTTTTGGAAATAGTAACTTAAAAATATCATTTTACTGGGGGCTCATACAACTCTTATCACAATCCATACATCCATCCATGATGTCAAGCACATTTGTACATCTGCTGCCTGCATCATTCTCAAAACATTTGTTCTCTGCTT
>PVJH01042174.1:0-14401 GCA_004026705.1 Nesogale talazaci
CTTCTTATATTTTTGACTAGTTCTATTTTCAAATTTTCCAAGTGGAAATCAAATGTCAGCAAGACTATGGAGTCAAAGGAACTCAAATCTTTTGTTGTGGGAATTCAAGATAATATAGCCATTAAAAAAGAAAGTGTAGTATTTTTATTACAAATAAGCTGACCCATAAGTCACACTCCTGGGCATTTAGCCTAATGAGATATGATATGTTTACATTAAAATGTGACCATGAATATTGATAGTACCTAAATTCCTAATTGCCCCAAGTTGTCAGCAAATAAGAGGTTCTTCAATATGTGGGTGAATAGAAAATTGTGATTTATTCTTCTAATTAGGCCTTATTTAATAGTAAAAATAAATATGCTGCATACACAATAAACCAACAAAAATGTAAAACTAAAATTAAAAGACAAAAATCTCATTAACCTTGGATTCATTTTAACTCATACACAAAAAGACGTTGAGAGATCTGACCAAAACATTGCTAAGTGAAAGAAGCTGGTCCAAAAAAAGTGACATACTATATTATTCTACTATGAAGCATTCTTGAAAGCAAAACTATACCAGATCGACAAGATCAGTGGTTGACTCTTCTGGAGAAAGAACACATAGGTAAATAAATAAAGCATGGGGCATTTTTTTGAAGGTAGATCCCAGAGTTAGATGGGAGTCATGGTGGGGACATAGGAATTATATAAAAGAGAGAAGCTTATTTTAATGGTCTTCCATGAGGTAATCAGAGCTGACTCATGATCATACAACACCCCATATAGCAATCTCCTTCAAAGACACATTCAGGTAAACTCCTGAGGAATATCACCCCTTCCTGGACTGATCAGGGTGGTGGAAGTAATCCACTTTCCAATGCACTCTGTCTGAGAGTAACACTGTTCACATCCTTCATCTATGGTCAGAGGAAATTCAGCAGAGGCTTAATCCATGTGGGGACTCTACAAATAGATCTTGACCTTCACTATCATCCATAATCTTTTGAAAACAGGGTTCTCAGAATTTAAGTTCTAATACACTGTCCTCCTCTGATCATGAATTTTCTTGATTAACAATCCATGGATCACACAACTTTGTGTGCTTCTTTCACATGGATTTAGAACAGTTCCCTTAGAGAGATGATTACTTTAAGACAAGGCTTTAGAGTTTGAGTTTATTAGCAGCAAACATTGTAGCTATTTTCTTCTTTTAGCCTAATTTTCTGCTTGGGGCTGCATAAGACATGTTTGTTCCATCTAACTTCTCTTAATTATCCCTGTCTGCATTCTTGTTTCAGGTCAGGTTGTCTGGAGAAACAAATCCAGTGACACATATGTATAAGGAAGCTTTGTATCACAAAGTAGTTTTATGTCAAGAAAGCATCCTAGTCCAGTCCAACTTAAGTCCATGGGTCTAATCTTAGCTGGAGCCCTCTCCAGATTCCCATAACTGCAAGCCAATGATGCAGAAAGGTGAAGCAGGATGCAGGAAGATCACAGGATGGTATGTGGGGACTTTTATGGATCCAAGTTCCATGGAAATGTGATAGGTTACCAACAGCTCTCAGGGTTGTGTGGCTGATATGGGTCCAACTTTGGAGGCAGGCAGAGTTCCAGAAAGCAGGAAAACAGAGAGAGAGAGAGAGAGAGAGAGAGAGAGAGAGAGAATGAGAACCCAATTTTTATCTTATAAGAAGGTCAAATACACACACAGACACCAAAGGAGGCACCATCAGACTGACAGGCTTGATTCTACCCCACACTTTCATATATTTTGAGGTCCATATAAAATCATCCAAATGTTTTGACACCTGACCATATGTGGTGCCCACTAGGTATATCTATTAAGATCGGTGCATTTGAGGTACCATCCTGTGTCACTTTTCTCAGATATCCCTAGCTCAGGTGTTAAGTTTATATATTCTTCTACTCAGCATGTGATCTTTGGTTTTAGAAACAAGCTGTGGACAAGAATGTGCCAAAGGAAATTAATTTCTCTTAGTAAGTTAAAGTTTAGTCACGGCCCAACCCCAGCCTTGAGCAGTGAGTGTGTAACTGAAGTGTGCCTTGCGGTAGCTGATGATGACTGCCAAAAGTGCATTGCACACTGATCCCCAGGCATTTTGCTCCCAACATTCCTAAAGCTTCAGTCCACATGAGCACATGCTTTAGTTTCACAACATCACTGGGAAAAAGTTTCACCAATCTGTTACCACATAATGAGAATTGCTAGTATCCCAACCAAGTCAGAGGGAATTCTCATTGCTTTTCTCACTCTCTCTCTCTTCATTCATGTTAGTTTTATACTTTCTTTGAAAAGTAATTTATCCTGGTATCAATTCTGCATTCATTGGAAATTTGTTTGGCTTCCAACAGAAATCAACTCAAGAAGGCTTAAACAGAAAATGAGAATAAGACATAGAAGTAAGGGACATTAAGAGAAACAAGAAGGCAGTGGATCTCAAAAAGATGTAGGAATCAGGATTGGAAAAGTGCCTAAAATCTGTCTCTCATCTCCTCGCTTCGCTTCTTCTCTGTTAGTTTCATGATTCTCTGTCAATCTCTCTCTGCATGTCAACACCTCTGATTTCTTTTTACAATGGGCTCTGCTCCCTAGTTTAACTGTTACAGCTCCCAAGCTTGCAAGTTACCTAAAAAATCACTAACTTGTCCTATGAACTCCATATTCCTAGAGAAGTCACCAGTTGGCTCAGTTTGACTAACCAACTTGCACAAAAGTCAAGGGCATGGTGGCCATGCATAGTTGAAAGGAGATTGCCCTATAGCCATATGAATATATAGTAGGAAATGTCCTAGAATAAGCAGCTGGCATATACATTAGTATTTTCCAGTACATTCTCCTTGGTCTAGAAGACTGTTCTGTCATCCTGCATTTCCCTAGATGGAATTTCCCATTGGATAAGGCAATAGACCTCAAGCACAGCTTCCCCTATTATGATACATTTGTCACAACCTGTTGTTAGCTGCCTCAGAGGCAACCCTTGGCTCATGGCAATTGTGTCCAAAGAAATGAAAGGCTGGGTCATCTTCATGATCATTTGTGGAGCAGACCATGGGGATCTATTGGGTTTTCTTTGAGTTTTGGAACTAGAGTCCCAGGTCTTCTTATTCAATTTTCTGCAAGCTCTGTTGAAACCTGTCCAATATCAGAGAAACACACAAACTGACCAATGAGTGGTGGTTGCAGATAAATTGCATTTTCTGGAATCAACCCCAAATCTTCAGCATGGAAGTTGAGAAATCTACCATTCATAGCTAAAGAACCATTGTTAGTGTTAGGTGCTCTCATGTTGGTTCAAACCCATAGCAACCCTATGCATAGCAGAATGAAACACTGATTCAGAAAATCTGGATGCCATGAGATTTTTATATTCTGTTCCTCATGCCTCACTTTGTTCAGGATTCTTCTATAGTATATTTGATCAAAATGTCCAGTCATATTAGTGAGACAGCACCCCATTCTTCTGATTTTCTGATGAAAGAGGAAGTTAAGGCAATTTGCCACATATTCCATTGTCTCTTCCTGATCCTGGCCCTTCTTTCTGTTGTTCCAGGCAAATAGAGATCCATGTTTATGTTTTGCTTGGATGTTCAGAAACCCAAGATGCAGGCATTCCATAGTGAACTCCAAGACAAATCTCAGCAGCCAGGTTCCACACAGAGAGAGGAGGAGGAGAGTAGGGTATTTTTTTTGGGGAGGGGGCATCACTGCCTTCTGGTGGTAGGAGTAGGAGGCCCAGTCTTTGCTTCTGTGGAGCCACTGCTGGAATTAAACCTACATCCCAGTGGGCCGCAGTCCCGCGCACAACTACTATGCCACTGAAGCTCAGCCCAGCAGGGAATTTTTAGAGCTGTAAAGCAATTCCTTGAAATGTATTTAGATACCCATACATATTTATGTCAAAGGGTGCACATAGCATTAATTATTTGTCAGAACTCAGAGAAATGCACACCACAAAGAATGAACCCTAAATTCAAACATAGACTTTACTTAGTGACATATGTATCAATAGTTGTTCATCAATTGCAATGAATGTGCAGCAGAAATACAACTTTAGTATATGAATATTATGCAGAAGGAGACTCTCTAGAAGCTCTTTTTCTGTAAAACTTGTTTTAAAATAAAGTCTGTTTAAAAAAAGTCAGGTGCTTTTTAGAGTAGTGCTTGATAATTAAGTCATCCTTTATGTTTTTAGATGATGGTAACATAATTCTTGGATAAATGGAATGTCGCTACTTATATCATTAAATGTTAAATTGTACAAACTAGGTTATAGGTGCTGAGTCAGCTCTACTGCTTGTTGAGCATGACTGTATGTGCATAGATAAAAACTAAACAAGTAAGTACACAAATGGAATCTTCATTTTTATTGAAATTGATTGGAATCATTGAAATGTTGACCATATGTAAAAAGATATGCGTATAATTACAACTTGAAATCCACAAGATTAGCTTCTTGTATAAAAGCAGGTGAGTAGTTCACACAGATAACATTTTATATTCTATTTAGGTGAGTACTAACCAGGTTGTAAAAGTTAATGAGCAACCATATAAAATATAAATATTGACGTCTCCCCATTCGAAAGCAAGAAGAGTGCTATAAATAAAAAGACATGCAGAAGCAATTTGACCATAATGCTAGCAAACCACACAAACTAAAATCTTCTTACCCTGAGACCAGAAGAGCAATTTGGTGACCAGTTACTCTAACAACTGCACTGAAGGAATCACATTAGAAGGCCATGGAAAAGTTATTTTCAGAAAGTGGGGGGTATAGGTACAAATATATAGGGTAAGGAGGAGGACTGACCTCTGGATGGGAGGCAGAGAGACTAAGGCTGCTCTTAGAAACAGTAGATGGGGAGGGTCGTTAGTCATGGGCATTGGGTGAGTATAACTCAACTAGGGTATCTGGCAGTATCCCAGGAACCCAGGCCAGTTGCCATAGAATGCTGAGAAACTAAATCCTGCATCTTCAATGCACAGAGCATACTCCAGAAGCTGCATTGGTGAGATTCCCATATGTGAACACCATTGGGTAAACTGCAATCTACCTCAGACACATTGTAACCTGAGCACTTAAACCAGAAGACACATAGTGTCTGAAGAAGCAGAAAATAGCTGTACCAAGAATGGTGAACTGTTGGTTAGTGCACAATTAACATCTTGCTATATGGATCCTCTAAAAACCACCTTAAGATCCTTACCATTCCAGCAATTCTGTGTTGGTTATTCTGTTGTATTTACTAGAGCTTGTGTATATCAGGGTGTATCTCAGAGATGCAAAACCATTGGGTGTCACCCTCTTGAAGCAGTGATATATGTATCGCTGTTTTTTGGTAAAGGAAGCCCAGAATGTCAAGTCTATAGAGAACTAAAACTTAAGAGGTTTGAGGAGGGGATGATAGAGGTGGGAGGAGGTAAGAAGGAAAAACATAGAGCCAGGAATGGGTTCTGGGATCTCACTAAATCTTAACTTCAACTTAAAAACGCTTATTTCTTATAACAAGGCCTGATCCGATACACACCTTCATGAAATGCTCACTGAAGCTAACGGTATAGTGAAATGTGGTGAAGAAAGTAGATGGTACCTGACTATCAATCAAAATAGTGTCTGGGGTCTTAAAGGTCAGGAATCAAGTAGGTTCCCACAAAACGAACTCCAGTTTGTGTAATCCAAAAATGACTATTACAAATTCATATATGGTGAAGAGAAAAGTGTCAGATGTGGTGGCAATTGTACAATTCACCTTTATATGATTGAATGATTCTATTATATGATATGTAAATTATGTGTGAATAAAACTATTGGTTTAAAAAAAAGAACATTAAAAAAAGAATGGTGGAGTAGAAAGGGGGAACAAATTTTTCAGATCTACATGTGACCTCTCTGGGGTGTGAACAAAGGAGGGCAGTGAGTGAAGTGACACATTATACAGTATAAGATATGAAAAGGTAATAACAATTTGTAAGTTATTGGAAGCTCGTGGGGGAGGAGAAGGGGGAAGGAGAAATATGGGGAGTTGGAATTGAAAAAATAAAGAACTAGAGGAAAGAAGGGAAGAGGAGTTTATGCTGGAGGGGTTCAAGTAGATAATGTAGATGAATGTGGCAACGTGTACAAATATGCTTAATATGAATGATGTATGAAATGTTGTAAGAGCCCCCAATAAAATCTATAATCAAAGAAAAAGAATGTCAGGGATACCGGGGAGAAAAATGTGGGAGAAAAATGTGGAGCAAAACTCAGAATTTAAAAAGAGACTAGGTTTTCTGGTTGGAAAGAGACAAGTGGAGCCTTGGGACTATGATCCTTGTAACCTTCAGATCAAGAACTAAACTCACCCTTCTGGTAGAATAATCAATCATGTAAGATCAAAGGGGAAATATTAATCCAATGGCAAAGTTTCAAATGTTAGGAAAAAAGGAGGAACAGACACAGGAACTCAAGAAGAAAGCAGAATAAATGAAGATTCATGTAATTAATTGCTATGGATAAATTGGAACAAAATGTGTGTGAACTCTTGAATGAAAGGTTTGCTCTGTCAGCCTTTCCATAATTAACAAGAACAGGCACTCTTTAGTAAATGAGATGAAATGATAGAAAATATCAGACAAAAAGTATTTTTGTGAGTCTCTGGGGTTTATTTTAATCTGTTTTTCATTTTCTGTTAGCATAAAGCTACCATAAGGACAAACTAACATTCATTTTACTGGTTTACATAAAAAGTGTCCAACCTGGATGCCAAGTGGAAGCAGAGACATTTGGAGTCTCATCTAAAAATTTGCTTACTTACATAAATCACTTTATCTTCAGACATGAGTCAAGCAAGACAATAAACAATAAATAGATAAATCCATTTTAATTTGAATTTAAATAGCAGAATTCCCCACTCCAAACTACTTATATGTTTGAAAATTGGATATTTTAAGCACATTATCTTTTAGCTCCACAGGCCAGTTTTATCTACATAAAATAGTGTATAATTCCTTTAGCTATTAAATAAGAAGATTCCTACAATAAGTTAACACTTTAAAATTAATTCCCTGCCAATTTTTAACAAAGAAATACTTAAAATGTATATTTACATGTATAAATGTATATATACACACACGTAAGTGTATACCTATATGTATAGTAACTGGAAGTAATGATAAAATTAAATAAGCTGAAGGTTTCATAAGGCAATTCCAAAGAGTGATATGAAATATTACAATGAATACACAAAAATGAGAAGCTAGAAAACCAAAGCCAAATTTTTCACACTGAAGAATTGAAGAAACAAATCCAAGACTCAAGGGGTAATACTCTGTGACTCTATGTACAAAGCACATAATGGTGTAGGAAACACGAAAAATGATGAAACAGATAAAAAGTCATGTCAAAAAGAATTGGTCACCATCCATCCATTTCAAGGGGTAGTATATGATCAAGAACTGAGGATTGGATGAAGAAACTCCAACAACATTGAAGGCATTCATGAAAATTATAGTTAGGGAACACCAACTGAAATTTTTCAGCAAAGTAATATAGTACTGGAGGCACTCATTGCTAAGAACTTCAGATGATAGCTACTTGGCCAGAAGAGATTCATATTTGTGCTCATTTTAAAGAAAGGGAACCCAAAAGAATGCAAAAATTATCACATGATTGCAGATGAAAGAAAAATGTTGCTGACATAGTTTAAAGATAGTAGCAGTAGGAAATTGACAGAGTTGTCAGAAATTCAAGCTATCCTCATAAGATGCAGCAAATCATTGCTGACATCAAGAAAGAATAACAGAATAGTGTTTGCTTGTGTTTTATAATTATGCGAAGCATTGGAATGTGAGGAATATAAAAAACATTGGATAAGGTTGCAAACAATCAGATTGTTGAAACACAATTATGCTTATATGAAACTTTAACATAGATTAATTAGTGATCATTTGAACAAAAGAAGGGGATATTGAATGGCTTAAAATTATGAAATGTTTGTATCCTTTGACCATATATATTCAATCAACAAGCTGAACAAATCATCAGAGAAGATGTACTATATTCAACCTGCAATATGCAGATATCAAAATGTTGCTTGCTGAAAGAGAAGAGTACATGAAACATTTACTGACAAATATCAAAGGCTACAACTTTTGGTATGTATTATAACAACATAGAGAAAGAGAAAATCTTCACAACTAGAAAAATAGACATCATGATAAAACAAAAAACTTTGGAATTGTCAAAAATTCCATTTAATTTGATCCACAATTAATGCTCATGAAAGCAACAGCAAAAACTTAGACAAATGACCACATTGGGACATTTACTTCCAAAGACTTCATTAAATTGGGAAAGAGCAGACTAAGATATGAGAATTCAGAGACTTTGTCTCTTTTACTTTGGATATGCTATCAGTAAATACCAGTCCCTGAAGCAGAATATCATGCTATGTAAAGTAGCATGAAAAAGGGAACTGAAAAATAAATAAACAACCAAACAAATAAATAAGTAGAAAAAGGGAACTACACTCAATGAGATGGGTTGACACAGTTGCAACAATGAGCTCTAACATAAAAGATATTGTGGGGATGGCGCAGTCCTGGGCAATGTTTCATTCTGTTAGTCATGGGGGTCCCTATGAGTGAAAGCTGATTTGATGGCATATAACAGCAAGCAATAAATGCACATATATGTAAATATTCCCATATGTGTGTATATAGATACACAAATTAGGTTATCTATAAAAGCCTCAAAGACTACAAAATTACATTATTTTAGTTTCATATACATATGTATATACACATTCACACAGAAGAGTAAATAAGAAAGTGTTGCTCTTTAGGTTCCAATCAATATATGTACAGGTATATTCAAAATAAAATTTGTTTAAATATTTCTGGGATCAGTAACTAGCTGCACTTCTCTCAGCTTGTTTTTTGTTTTATTTTATTTTTGTACAGAACAAAATAAAGCTCATTTGAGAATCCTTTAAATAAAATATTGAATACAAAGTTCCATGTGTAATATTTATTGACTATTTTTATGAAGTGCTATGACAGATAGACTGCCAAAAGTATTAATAAGTCTATATCAGAAAAAAGGTATAGCCTAACTGCACCATAGAGATAAAGAAAGCAAAATTTTATCTTTCTTATTCTGAGAAGGTTATCAGAAGGGATCAATTCCTGGAGAAACATTGTATGCTTAGTAAAGGAGGGAGTCTGTAAAAAAGAGAAAGGTCTTCAAAGAGATAAATTGACACATTGGCTGCAACAATGGACCTAAACATAGCAAGGATTGTGAAGACAGTACAAGACCAAGAAATGTATTTTCTCTTAATTATAAGTTAGCTTTTTAACTGATTCTTTGCCATATTACACAATGGAAGAAAAACATGTAAATTTGATTGCAATCTCTTTTTAAAATGGGTTATTGAAATATAACATAAATGCAGATAAATTAAAAAAATGATTTGGTTTTATTACTTTTAAGTTCTCTTTGTGACCAGTAGTTAAATCAACAAATATACTACTGCCAGCACCCCTGGAACCCTCTCATTCTCCTTCTCATTTACTTCCCACTTGAAAAGGAACTGACTTCTAATATCTATTTTCATAATTTCTTTCTCCTTGTTACTGAAGAGTGTATACATGGAGTTATGCATTACACACTTTATATGTATGGCTCTTTTTTACTTAACATAAAGCTTGTGAGATTAATTTGTGCTGTTGTCTGCAGCAAAAATTAATTATGGTAGCAATATTCTATGATTGAAGCACATTTCCTTTGTTGATACTTATCTTTTTGTCACTCACCTGCAGTTTAAAAGAAGCTCTGGTAGTGCAATGGTTAAACACCTGACCGCATTTCAAAAAGTCAGCAGTTCAAATTCACCTGTAACTCTGTTTTAGAAAAATGTGACAATCTGATTGCCCCAAAATCAAAGCTCTACAAGTCAACTAAGTCCACTTGGAATAAGCACACTAGAATATATGATTTCAGGATTGTAAATAATATAAACCAAATCTAAGGAGGAACAGGTTCAATTGTGGACACTTGGTTTGCAGAAGGGAATGGATGACAAAGTCCATTTGCAGGTTTCACATAGGGGATAAGCCTCCAGTGAATCCTTTCACGTCGTTGTTGAGGGATGTGAACTGAGGGAATTGTAAAGTTGAATATGGCAGGCATAGTTAGGTCAAAATATAATATCTTATTATTTGATCTCCCTTTGGTCCATTTTAAAGTTCTTTTGATTTTGCTGTTTTTTAAGTGAAAGGATGAAACCCCTGCTGAATCCCCTCTGGATCAGGGATGTCAATCCCCTGGCCAACAGGAAGATTGAATTGGAAAGTGGATTGTTGCAGATGCAGTGAGGTTAAAACATATTACCCTGTTATTTTATGTCCCCGAGGATTCATTTAAACTTGTTCTTTTTTATGTTTTCTGATTCATTTTTGGTTGAGGTTTTTATTTTCCTTCCTTTGTTATCCTTGTCAGATTTTGTTTACTTTTAATGTTTTCCTGTATGTGAAATCCAGGGTAAGAAAACCTATAAAGACAGTAACTGGACTAATGATTCTCTGGGGGTATGACAGATGTGGTTATGGAGAAATGGGGAGCTAATAAAGACAAGAACAAAAAGGAAGCGAAAATGTAAACTGATAGTGGTGATGACTATACAACTCTTCTTGTGCTTGAACTATTGAATTGTATTATATGTGAATTAAATGCCAATAAAATTGTTAAGGAAAAAAATCACAACCTTACAAACTATGTGGGTCTGTAATACGCTGTCCTAAAGTGCTGTTATTATTTACATTTAATAACACAACAACAACATACAATTTTATCTAGACTTTCTTCAAGAGTACAATTCATTGGTCAGAGGGTGTATGTCTCTAATTTATTGACTTAAGACAATATTTTTTACTTTAAACAGTTCTAACTTGAAAATAAAGGAACAATTGGTTACATATTCCTGGCTCACAGTATTTATGATACTATAGTTAATATATTGAACTTTGTTGCTGTGTCTAAAGACTTGGAAAGTTAGAAAATGTACTTTCAAGATGTCTTACTAAGATGGCTCTTGGCAGGATGCCTTAGAGTCTCACCATGTGAACTTCTCCATAAGGCTGTTTGAATTTCCTCATGACATGGCATCTGACTTTTCGTAAAGTGAGTAACCAAGAAATAAGCAAAACAAAAGTTGCAATCTCTTGACCTGAGCCTAGGTGGCGTAAGTGATTGTGTGCGGGACTGCAGCCCACAGGCTTGGCAGTTCAAATCCAGTGGTGGCTCTCAGGAGTAGCACTGGGTAGTGCACACGACCACCAGAGGCAGTGATGCCCACACACACACACAAAGTTACAACGATAAAGTTACATCTTTATGATGTAGACTTGAAAGACATAACCTGACACTTTCACTATGTCTTGATCAGAGATACTCTTTGATGGAGGGACAAATATGTGTTAAAACCACAAACCACTGGCCTTAATGAAGGCAGGTTACAAAGGATGGTATGAATATATTAACTTTTGTAAATACATTTAAAGTTCGTTTTGAATTTTTATTTCCTGAACCAATTTGTACTTCCATTAGAATCATATATAAGTTCAAATTCTCCAAAGCTCTGCTAATATTTGCTTTGCCAAACTTTTCATCTTAATTCTTTAGAATATGTGCAGGGATACCCTATTGTAGTTTTTTTTTCCTATTGTAGTTTTTACAGGTAATTATTGGTCACTTGAATATCCTTTATTTGATAAAGTTGCCTATTTGAGAGCCTCCCCTTTGTATTAAATTGTCTTTTTATTATTATTTACCAAAGTTCTTTATTCATTCTGTACTTAATTATTTACAAGATGTATATATTATAAATATTTTCTCGCGTTGCCTAATAAGTGTATTTTGATGAATAAAAGCTCTTAATTTTTATGTAATCTAATTTATGGCCTCACCAAGGGATAATATTACAGTCGCTGCAAAAATGAGCTCAACATAGCAATTAAGAGAACTGGGCAGTCTTATCTGTTGTATGTTGGGGCGCTATGCGTTGGAACTAATTAAATAGCATACAACAACAACAATAACTTTATAATTAGTCTTTTTGTTTTATTTTCTTCCTAATAACTGCTTCAATACCTTAAGATAATCACTTATGTCATTTTCTAGAAACTTTATTGGTTTTGTTCTACATAAAGAAACACATTACTTGGAGTTAATTTTTTTCAATTGTGGAAAGCAGGGGTCATAATTCATTTTTTCAACATATCAGATTGAATCCAAATCGAAGATTCCATTATTTCCACTAATCTGCAGTGCCAATTTATCATAAATCAGGCACTTCTATATGTATGTAGGTTTTGAAACTGTTTGATCTAGCTACCTATTTGATTATGTTCCTGTCAAATGTCAAAGGACATTGTCTTAATCACTGTAGGTTTGCAAGACTTAGGGATAGTAGTGATGCTGTATGTTAGGTGTTGGATTGAAAACAGAAAGGTTGGAAGTTCAAACTCCACTTGCCATTGCAGCTTCTCTGAGGAAGAAACATGAATCTCTCTGTTCCTATAAAGATTTACAGTGTTGGAAATCCAAAATTGGAGGTATGAGTCTGAATTAACTCATCTTACTTCTCCATACACATTTTCCAATTTGTCCTCTGTCTCCTCACCACAGCGTGCTTGAATTTTTAATGTGATCTCATAGAAAATTTGATTAATTGCATTATGAAATATTCAATTTCATTATTATAGGTTGTACTTATATTTGTTAGACAATTACTAATCTTATCAATGCTTATAGTTTTCTGTGTATGAATTTTGCAGATTTTAACTGACTAGGGTATTTGCATGCCCTAGTCGTGTAGTAGATTAAATAATGTCATGCTAATGGCAACAGCAGCAGTTTGAAACCATCAGTCAGTCTCTAGGACAAAGATGAAGCTTTTTCATCTTAAAAAATTGTAATCACAGAAAATTACAAGGGCAGGTCTCACCTGTTCTGCCTGGTTGCTATAAGTCAGAATTTACTTCATGGCAGTGGACTTAGTTTTTCAGTATAATGTGTTAACTGTTCTGATGCAAATATAAGTAATCTTTTTATAAACAACTTTTTAGTCAAATTTGAAAAATATTATTAGAAAAATATCCTTTATCAATATAGAATTTGTGTCTAAAACTCTTTACAATTAGCTTACTAATTCAGAGATTCTTTTTTTTAAATCACTTTATTGGGGGCTCATACAACTCTTATCATGATCAATACATACATCTATTGTATGCAGATCACATTTGTACACTTGTTGCATTCATCATTCTCAAAACATCCTCCCTCTACCTAAGCCCTTGGCCTCAGCTCCCCATATTTCCTCTCCCTCCCCACTCCCCCTCCCCTATGAACCCTTAATAATTTACAAATTTTTACTATTTTGTCATATTGTCCACTGTCTAATGTGTCCCTTCACATTTCCCTGCTGTCCTTTCCCCAGGGAGGAAGTCACACGTAGATCACTGCAATTGGTACCCCACCCTCTCTATTCCACCTTCCCTCCACTAGTGAGCCCAAAGTGATCATTTGTACTGAATTCCTCATGTTTCTGGCTCCTATAAGTAATGATGTGCCTCTCTTGATCTATTTGGATTTGTAAGGTAGAATTGGGATCATGATAATGGCGGGGGTGTGGGGGAGGAAGTATTTAAGAACTAGAAGAAAGTTGCATATTTCATTGTTGCTACACTGTACCCTGACTGGCTCATCTCCTCCCTACAACCCCTCTGTAAGGGAGTGTTGCTTCACCTATTGATGGGCTTTGGGTACCCAATATGTACTCCCCCTCATTTACAATGATGAAATTTTTAGTTCTTTGATGTCTGATACCTGATCCCTTCAACACTTTGTGGTCACACAGGCTGGTGTGCTTCTTCCATGTGTGCTTTGTTGCTTCTGTGCTACATGGTCACTTGTTTACTTTCAAGTCTTTAAGACTCCAAATGCTATATCTTTTGATAGCTGGACACCATTAGCTTTCTTCACCACATTTGCTTATACACACATTTGCTTTCAGTGATCGTGTTGAGGAGGTGAGCATCATGAAATGCCAATTTAATAGAACGAAGTGTTCTTGCATTAAGTGGAGGTCCAATGTCCATCTGCTGTTTTAGTACTAACCCTATAAGTATATGCACATAGATCTATTTCCCCATCATCATATATCTATGTATTCACCTATGAATAGGCCTGCATCTAGACCTCTATAAGTGTCCCATTACCCCCCCCAGTTACCTCCTCCATTTTCTTCTACTTGCCTCCCGCTCCACTATCATGCTCAGCCTCCATTTGGGTCCCAGCAGTTACTCTCTGTTACATTACTCCTGATCAAACCCTATCAAGCCTCTCACA
>PVJH01042175.1:0-14480 GCA_004026705.1 Nesogale talazaci
CCCCGCCCCCCACCTTTCTGGTTCCATCACTATGAGGCGGTGTAATGAATGGTTAGACTCTTGATTGCTAACTGAAAGGCCAGCGGTTCAAGCCCACCCAGCAACTCTGCCTGAGAAAGCCCCATGATCTGCTCTCCTTAAGATCCAGCCTGGAAAATCCCACGAGGCAGCTCCACATTGTTATATGGGTTGCACTGGATTGGAATTGACTGGGCCGCACCCAATAACAATTACCCTCATGAAAAAGGATCTCTGGGGCTTCTTCTGCGGGAGGGTTCATTCAGACCACCCACCTTTTGGTCAGCAACTGAGCACTTCATCACTGGACCACCAGCGTGAGTTCTGCTGTCTCATCTGGGGTCACTCTGAATTGAAATTAGCAACCATAATAGCATCCCTGCCGTGGCATACGGAGAAGCCAGTACAGAGACTCAAGGAAAGCTGTGGATTGTGAGTTGTAACTAACTCCAGGGGAGTGAGCTTGGCTGATTTATTGTATTTTTAACAAATGCAGACAGAAATGGAAAGGTAGAACTCAAGTAGAAAGCAAATGTTTAGAAAATGATGATGGCAACAATCTATATCCAACTAGGCTTGATACGGTTGATGTCTGGATTGTTAAAAGAGCTGTAAGAGCCACTGATAAAACGAGCTTGAAAAAAATAAAAAGAGAGGACGCATCAAAGGCAGGTAAGTCTGGCTTCCAAGACCAAGGACCCCGATCCGAGGCTACCAGAGTTGGGGGCCTCTCTGTCTCTTGAGAGTGTGTTAGTCTGGGTTGACTAGAGAAACAAATTCATAGACACTCATGTACAAGAAAGAGCTTTATACCAAAGAGTAATTGTATATTAAGAAAACATCCCCGCCCAGTCCAGATCAAGTCTGTACGTCGCATACTAGACTGTATGTCCGATACCAGTCTGTAAATTTCCTCTTCAGACTCATGTTACACATGCAGTGATGTTAAATGCAGGAAGATCACAGGCTGGTGGGTGGAAAGTCTTGTGGATCCAGTGGCAGTAGAAGCATCTTAGCACTGGCGTGGGTCTCCAGGTGGCTTCTTCAGCTCCAGGGTTCTGGCTCCGTCAGTGTGTCTCCACGGGGCTTGTCAACAGGAATGTAAAGCAGAGAGTGTGTCCTGCCTCCAAGGAGGAAGACAGGAGTTCCCAGAATCCTCAGAAGAAGGCCATGCCCACACAAGAGACATTATTGACTATGACCTGATTGAAAGGCTAGACTCTACTCCTTGGCAGGTTGACAGATTATGTAACTGCCCCAGAGAGGAAGAAATATTGGGGGGGCGGGGAGCGGGAATCAGCTTAGCCAGGGAGTCAGCATCCAGAGCACAGACCTTCGGGAAACCACAGCATCTGTTTGTTGCTTCCTCTTTCCTGTTAGAGACCATGGAAAGGTCCAGCCTTGTCCCTGGTCCCAGCCAGGGCCAGATGGCAAAACCTGAGTGTGCCAGGAGTCTTGGCGAGCTGGGCGCTCACTCCGTGGGTGAAGCCAGCACACAAATGACCCCACTGCGATGTGCTTTGAGGACAAGCAGATGGTTGCATGTGAGCTGCACAGGCGGCACAGTGCTGTGGGGGGGACCCTGTGCATGTGCTGGAGGGCCTAACCCTCCCTTCCCCCAACTCCCAGCCACAGTACTGCAAGATCTTGCTCAGGCCTCAGCTAAAGAGGATGCCTCTGGCACAGGCTAGCCCTCAACAGTGGATGCAGAGCAGCCATAGCTGGGGACCCTACCAGCGCTGGGGCTGAGGCCAGGTGAAGTAGGGCATAGTCGAATGACCTGGATGCTTCTCCTCTACCTAATCGCAAGCACGTTATATGTGATCTAACTTGATCATCGGCTGCCTTGAGGGAGAGTGGTATCATCATCATTATTATGCACAGCTCAGAAAGGACAGCTGGAATAACCAGGGCCACCCAGCAAGATAGGGGCAGGTGTACTTCTGTGACACAGAGGAGTGGGCTGCAACGTGGGTGGGGCACACAGGAGAGACATCCATTGGATCAAAGGGAGCACTGCGTGGTGGGTGGGAGAGAGGGGCTTTCCCAGGAGCAGTGGTGCCAGTGATGTTGTCGCTCATATTGGAGACTGCCTGGTGTACCAGGTATGCACTGTCTGTGAGGCAGGAGGGAGACTGTTCCCCTGTGCTTGGTCAAAGAGCATGGAGCAAGAGAGACTGGGGGTCCGGGGTAGGAGTGAGAAAGACCTTTGAGAGAGCCTCAGTCACCACCAGACATTTGCCCGCTCTAAGGCAACGCTGCTGAAGTGCCTCCACCTGAAGTAGAGCCCAAAGCTATTTTCAGTTAAATGTGCATATTAAATATTCAGCCCAACGAACCCACTTCATTTTAAGGTAGTTTGAGCTGTCACTGTGTCCCCAGGCTGGTAACATTTCAGGGCTGGGGCCGTGCTGAGGCTCGAACAAAGGACAGATGCTGGAAACGTAATGTAGACGAAAGAGTCCATTTTGATGAGACACGATATCTTTTCCACTGGAATTGGAGAAAGCAGATTCTGCCGCAGATCCTCCAGGAGGGGGCTGATGTGCTGCTTATCCCCCTTCCAAACCAAAAGCCAGCTCACTGCGATCGCATCGATTCTGCCTCTCAGTGAGCCTGCAGGACCAGGTGGGGCTGCACCCCTGAGTTCCTGTGCCTGAGCGCTTCAAGGGAATAGAAAGTCTCATCTCTCATGGAGCGGAGGGTGGTTTTGAACTTATGACTATCGGGATAGCAGCCCAACTCATAACCACTCCTCCAGCAGGACTCCTCCTCATTCCCCGAAGTGGTGGTGGTGGTGGTGGAAGGGCTTGGCTCAGTATACAGTGTTTAAGAGGTACTCTAATAGCTGAGACAATCGGCCAATTAGTTAACAGGCATTTACTGAACACTCATGGTGTGCTCCTTAGATTTCCCTGTAAATGTGCAAAGTGAGTACCACTATGTCGTTAGGAAACCAAGAGACTAAAGGACTTGCTCTGGCCTGCAGGCCAGTTCCATTGAAATCTAGGTTCTGCTGGGTCCACAGCTGGCGTGTTTTCCATAACCAGCGGATTCTGACTACAGCAATCCTAGAGGACACAGTGACCCTGACCCACCCACCGGGCGCCCTCAGCTGCAGTCTTTTTTTTTTTATTGGGGGGGGGCATCACTGTTCTCAGGTGGTGGGAGTAGGAGGCCCAGCCTTTGCTCCATGGATCTGGAATCGAACCTCCATCCCAGTGGGCCGCAGTCCCGCGCACAACCACTATGCCACCGGGGCTCAGCCCAGCTGCAGTCTTTTTGAAAGCAGACGACCACATCCTTCTTTCCACAGAGGCTGCTGTATTCCAACCTCTCACCTTTCCATCAGCTGCCCAGCCCTTCATCCACTGTGCCATTCAGGCTCTTTGTTTCCCTAACAGTGGTTCATAAAGTGTGACCCTGCACCACCTGCATCACCTTGGGAGCACATTAGCCATGCAAGGTCATGGACTCCTACCCTCTACCTATTGCTCTGAAGTTGGGTGTGGGATCCAGAACTCTGTGGTAGCAAGTCTCCAGGCAATTCTGATGCACCCCAAAGTTAAAGAATGTTTGTTCTCTGCCATATTACTATTAAGGAAAAGTAATAGATGCTATATGTCCTCAGAAGCTGGTATCTAGGTGAGGAAACATCACACACACACACACACACACACACAAAGCCAAAAAGGTAAGTTCCTGTTTGGGATGATAAAATGTTTTGGAAATAGATAGTGACATTGGGTGTGCACAATTGTTAATGTCATTAATGTCGCAGAGTCCCACACATAAGGTGGCAAAGTTTATGATATATATGTACCATGATAGAATAATAATTTCAAAACAACAGCTTAAAAGTTATATCAACAGAGGCAATATGTGCCTGCATTTTGGATTCAGTTCTGAAAACTATTGTGAAAACTAGACAAAAAAGGAAAGTGAGACAGCATCTGATTATTTAATGATCCTAAGGTATGATCCAAAATGGAGTGGATATTCTATAAGGTTTCTGAGGCTTTGTAAATCTTCATGAGGTTGTGGGGCACAAAACAGACCCTAACTTGAATATCATTTAAAGAGAACCCTTAGTTAGCTTTAAGAGAGACAGACAAATAAAAAAAAAAGAGAGAGAGAGAGACAACATACACAGACATATGATCCAGATGAGGGAGATCTTCAACATGAGGTTCAAGTGCCATCCTGGGGTTCGTAGAGATGCCAAGCTTTAAAAAAAGTGTGGGTGGGCAAAGGAAACTCACAAAAGCAGGAGTGGTGGCAGATCAGTGCATCACAGTTACAGGATGGACTATAGAAGCAGGAGTGGGACCATGGTTGGGACTTGTACATTATTGGCTAGAAGGGCTTACAGGATTGGCCCAGCGCTTTCTGACCAAGGCAGTCAGAGTGTATCTGATAGGGCATGACTCACAACTGTCCCATCCCTGGTACCACCCCCAGCATGGTGACCTCCATCAAGGACACGCTGACAATTTACTCTCCAAGGCATTCTGCCTGAAGGTAAAACTATCTCCATCCTTGGTTCGTGATCGGAAAGCATTGAGTGGCGGCCCAATCTGCAAAGGCATTTTGGGTTGTCACTGTCATTCACAGCCCTTTGCAAACCAGGATGCTCCAAATTTAAGCTTGTATACAATGGGATCACTTTGGAGCCTTTTCATTCTCCCTCAGAGAGGCCCTCAGAGCCATCAGGACTCCTTTGCATTGTTGATTACAGAAGGATGACTAGCAGTTGAGGATGTCTGGCCTCAGAGAAGTAGCCTCCCATGGGCCCAGTCTATCAAGATGGAGGGAGGTTGGAGACGCGGGTTGGAGAGGGATGCTAATGTGTGGACAGGCAGCTGGAACAAGACGTTTTCCAGGTGCTCTAAGTCAGCCAACAAGCTGCTGGGACCAGGGTGCACTGAGGGGACCCTTGGCCTGTGATGATGGCGGTGGTGGTGGGATGTGGGCTAGAGTTCTGTAGTCTAGAATTTCAAGCTACATCTGCACCCTGCTTTGATTCCGCCCTGACAGCAGCTCTTAGAAGCACCTGTTGTGTCTGCCTGGCACTGGGCAATGGAAGCTAAAAAGGGCTACGCAGAGGCTGCTGGCCTCTCTCTAGGGCCACCTGACAACCTGCTGTTCAGCTTTCAACACTGGGCTCAAATGTCGCTCTCCTCGGTGGTTGGAGCCTGTCCTGCAGAGCCCCACAGGCTGGCCCCAATCGAAATCCCATCTCTGACTCTCCCTTCTCCACCCCCCACCACCACTTAGTACCCTCCCTCCCCCTGCACTTACCGCCCGTCGTGCCTGCCTCCCAAGCTTCTCTTCCAGGGCTTTGAGTCAGACTTGAGCAGGTGTTCAAGCTCAATAAAAACTTGTTAATTTCTCTCTCATCGGACAGCATCGGATGTGTCTGCCCAGCTGAGTGAGATTCAGATGTTTGTAAATGGGATTTGATTTTCTCATGAACTTAGATGGTTTCGCGGGAGATGCATTTCCTTGATCTGTTTTTTGAGACGTCGTTTGGAAAATGTATTTTCACTGTGTTTTAGGTGAAAATGTACAAAGCAAAGTCGATCTCCAGTGAACCATTTGATTAAAAGGCGTTCTTTGACATTGGCCGCCGTTTTCACAAGGTGTGAGGCGTCTCATTATTTCCATTCTGTTTGTGGTGCCCGTGGATCTAGCTTCCCCTCCCCCTCTCTTGTCTTCTCGGCTTGCTTTGGGGTAAGTACTGACGGCTTGATCTCCCAGAGCTCACTGCCATCGAATCACTGTGGACATTTGAATCTTCTGCTCACCTCTTTAGAACCACCGAACGGAGCGGCTCTCCACCTTCCTCCTGCCACGACCCGTTCATACAGCTCCTCATGTGGTGGTGACCCCCCCAGCCATAACGTTATTTTCATTGCTACTTCACCGCTGTCATTGTCTACTGCTAGGAATCAGGCGACCCCTGGAAAAGGGTCGTTCGACCCCCAAAAGGGTTGTGACTCAGAGAGAATCGCTGCCTGAGAGGTTTCTAATTTCCATCTACCTCCAAGGATCAACTTCCCTTCACGGCCAGTCTGGAGGAGAGGCCTGGGCTCTCTCCGTGGTAACTGAGTGAGTGGAGAGGATCCAGGCCGCCGCCCTCCTGGAGAGAGGGTCCTCTCACTCCAGTAAGACAAATTCCGCGCTGGCTTTCAATGAGTCATCTAAGGGTGGGGTGTGCGGGCTACATACTGATTATTCAATTAGCCATGGATTAAATTAATGATTAGTAGGGTGATTAATAGGCAATCTGATCTGGAGTATCTTGTGGGTACATTCAGGATAAAATGAATAAGGATGAGCATTATAAACCCGGCGTGCATGTGTATGTGCGTGCACGTGTACACACACACACACACACACACACACACACACACACACCACTTAACTGGAGTTGAGGGTGGGTGGGGCGGGGAGGGGTTACTTTCCTAGGAAAAGGGAAGAGGTGCTTTCTCCTTTGGCATGGCAAAGGGGAGACCCAGCCCCTGCAGCTGCTCAGGGTGTAAGTGTGGGCACAGGGAGGCGGGGTAAGGGATAATTCTTGACCTCAGATTCTCAGATTCCACTGTTCGGCTGCCCCATCCTGAGAGGGGACATGGCATGGGCCTCTGGTTTCTCCACAGGATCTCTCCCAGTTTTTACATAAAGTTAACTTCACTCATTGGAGAGCCATCAGAGAGCGTGAAGCGGCCTGCCCGAGGTGGTGTTTCTGCTCTCGCTTAACCGAGGTTTCTGGATCACGGGTCACGTGCTGGAACTCCTATAGGTCAACCCTAACTCCTGGTCCTGAGGGCTAGTGAGGACTGTACAGGTGGCACAAGGTGGGGCCTGGGCCTCAGGTCCAGGGAGAAGGAGGGAGCTTTTGTAACAGCACCCTGATCTCCCCTCAGGCTGTGTGGTCTTGTAGGACCCACTCCAACCCCAGGCTCCACGCCTGGCCATGTGACCTAGACCTGGCCAATCAGGGGTGGCCATGCCCACACACCCGACGCCAGAATAAAGCACCAGAATTTAGCTGCAAGGATCAGGAAAGCATGCGTTCTCCCCGCTAGACTGGCGCTGTCCGGGAGGATTCACCCTCAGAACTAGAGGCTGTAGTGGCATCGTGTCATGGAAGAAGAGCCCAGGGTGAATGAAGCAGCCTCAAGAGGACGGAGCCAGGAGTTGACGAGCAGGCAAGGACAGACCCTCATGGCGTTGAGGCTTGCACCTGGAGGTAGCCAGACCTGACATCAAATACTCCAGGATTTTAAAAAGATCTTTTTTTTTTTTCCCCTTAGAACGTAATTGGAGGGCTGTGCCCCGGTGACGCTAGTGGTTGCATGCAGGACTGCGGCCCACAGGGTTAGCGGTGCATATCCAGCGGCAGCTCTCCAGGAGCAAGGCTGGGCCTCCTGCTCCCACCAGGCGGCAGTGATGCCCACAAAAAAAAAAACAAACCTAAACAACAACAACCACAACAAAACATCATTGGATTTCTGCCCCTTGCAACCCACCAGGGAGCAAGAAACTCCCACCAACTGAGCCCTCATTCCTCACCTACCAGTTGCTCCCCTTCGATAACTGACCTGGGCTTTAAAGGAGGCATAGAGGTTCATCAGGAGCCCAGGGTAGCACAAACCCTATGCGCAAAGACACAGAAAAGGGGTGGAGGGGCTGAAGAATTCAGCGTGGCCGGAGGGGAGGAAGTGATTGGCAAGAGATGAGGTTAGAGACGGGCCGGGGACCCCACCATGCCTGGCTCTGAAAGTCAGCTAAGGAGTTTAGACCTTGTGCCCAGCACAGTGAGGAAGCCCCTGGCGTGTCCCAGTAGGACGTGGCTGGCTCTCTCTGCAGTGCGAAAGACGCGCCGAGGCAGAGAGAAGAGAAGCCGGGGAGTCTGGTACCCCTGAAGCCAGGTTCTACACATTCCTTCTTACTCATTCATTGGGGGATGGGGAGGGGTGGAGCCCTGTGCCTCATCTTACGGATTCCTGCGGCTGAATCCCGACGTTTCTCCCGCCCTCACTCACTCGCGCTTTAACCTCGGTGATGTCCCTCGTGTTTTGATGATGCACTTCCTCCGTGAGGTACACTGCAGTGTCTGCCATAGGGTTCGACATCACGCGTGAATGAATCGCTGTGCCAGGCTCATAGCACGGGCTCCATAAAGCCCACTGCTGTGGAGTGCACGCTGACTCACTGTGGCTCTGTGGAGAGTTTCAGAGACCGTAGATCTTCAGGAGCAGTCAGGGTGGGAACCGCTGGCCTTGTGGTTAACAGCGAAATGCTTGGCCTACAGTAGCCGTCTTATGCCTACGAAGACCCTGGGGTGGGCTCTGCCGCTGTATGGAAGGAGGGTGGCTGCGAGCCCTCTGCCCTCTCCCAGCACCAGCCCCACCTGCCTTCCCCGGGGGGCGGTGTTCCCCTCCGGTTCCCACAGAGGCATGGCCAGCTTAGGCCCCAGGGAGCTGAAACGGGTCACTGCAGGGACAGGGGAGGAACTGGGCTTTCAGCTCTGGAAACAGATTCTTAAACACATCTCAGGCTTGGGAATAAGTGTAACATGGAGGGGAGCGAGTTTCCCAGCCTCGCACAGGCCTAAAGCGGGTGTCTGGGAGGTATAGAGGCCACAGCTTGGCCCTGTCACCTCAGGCTGCTGGGCTCAGAGGTGAGAGGTTGGGAGCTGGCTCAGAAAACCCCAGGGCCCAGCTCTGTGGGAAGCAACTTTGGGGAGTGAGGTGGAACGCTGGATGCTTAAAGTCAGAGGGCAGCCTTTTGTCCTCAGCCGTCTTGGGTTTTCCACTGTGTGCTTCAGTGGAAAGGACAGTTCTGCCACCAGTGCAGGAAATGCTGGGAATGTCACCCCTCCTTACTTAGTCCTCACGAGCCCATTGGTGCCACACACACCTGCCTCAACCCCACTTCCCTCCTGGGGGGCTCTTGGGGTGTGCTTTCATGGAGAGGTGAGGCCCTCAAGGTAGAACCCCCCTCAATCACGGCCTGGCTTGGTGGCATCAGGAGGAGCTGTGGCTGGGCTGTCCTAGAAAGAAGCTGGGGCACCCCATGCCTGCAGGACACCCCATACCTGGAGGCCACCCTCAGGGCTCCTGCCTTCAGCTACATCTTCTGGATTGGAGCCGCAGGAGCCTCCTTCCTGCCCCCTCCCGCTGTACAGACACGGCCAGCTCTCAGCCTGAGTCGCTGCTCGAAGCCCTGGCCCTTGGATCCTGTCCCTCAGGACCATGACCATGACCCTGGGCTCGTTCACCTTGTGGTTTGAGTACGAGGGCCTTGAACCTGCTTCCCGAATCCATCCTCACTCCTGTCAGATGAGGAAAGCCTGCTTATTTTATTCATGAGCTCTGAGTGAGGTTCAAGGCAGCCGTTCTCGCAGCAGTTACAGCAGGGCAAGGGGCAGGGAGAGGAGCCCCAAGGATGGGGACCTCTCGGGGTCCACGTCCTCGAGGAGACCTCTGGGGCTGAAGAAAAGGGGCGGGGCCTCCTCTTCCTGGTGACCTTCCTTGTCCAGCTGGAGTCCAGTATCAAAGGGAGTTTGAGGTCCCCAGGCATGGCTGGGTGTTCCCCCGGACGTTGTCAGGTTCCAGGTCTTGTGTTCAGGGGGGTGGATCTCGAGCTCACTGTCTTCCAGGGGAACTTTGGTTTCTCTCTTCAGGTTTCAGAAGAAGGTCCTGTGGGGAAGAGGAAAGCAGGCCAAGTGGGTGGGCCCCCAGCCCAGAGCAAGACCCTGACATTGAGATGCACCCATTTGGGCAGCTCAGGGCCTTGCCGGCCTCTGGAATGCCCTCTATGGGCTCCGAAACCCCCACCAGGTCACACTAGCCACTGCCACAGCACACAAGAGACCAGGGAGAAAGCAGAATGCTGCCTGAGTGTGGGGGGGGGGGAGGGGAGGAGGGGGAGGGAGGGGGAGGAAGGAAGGAGCCAGGAGGAAGAGGTGCCCATGCCAATAGCAGATGACAAGTGACAGAAAACACAGGGCCACTTAGGTCACCGGAAATCACAGCATAGCAGGCCAACTGTCCTGAGAGCGTGGGCCCTAGTGTGTGTGGGAAATGTGTGGCAGAAAAGCCAACCAGTGCAGGCTTGGCTGTGCCCGTGGTGGCCTCTGGGCCCCGCCACACACTGGTTCCATATCCCCTGGCTGGCTCCATCTATCGGCACAGCTGGGACACACCCCATGGCGGGGCTCCACGCTGCGCCTCTCACAGAGTCTGCACCCAAGGGCGCGAGCAGGCCCAAAGGACAGTTAGGTCTGCGTTGGGCCGCAGTAGGACACAAGCAACTCCAACCCCGGTTCTTTGGACAAGCCTCAGGAAGTTCAGAACTGCCCTGGCTCTGCCCAAGTGTGGGGGCCAGCAGGGAAGTAGTCATGGCAGGGTGGTCGATCCTGGGGGAGATTCAGGCTGCCCTTCCCCTGGTCCCCTGACCTCTCCCACCAGTCTTCATGGGAGGTGTATCTGCACCTATGCTTGGGGCTTCGCTCTGTTCCTTCGGGTGCTGCATGGGACCTGAGGCAGGTCCCAGGGGCTGTGGACCAGCCCCGAACACCCAGTAGGTGTTACAGTGCATCCACCTCTGCTGCTTGAGCAGGAGGGCCTCAGAGTCCCACAGATTTCCTTTGTGGGGAATTTGATTCCCGTGGCATTTTAGGGGTGGCGCCTTGCGCACCCCTCCAGATGCCAGTCCAAAGAACCTGCCGACAGGGTTAGAAGCCGACAGCCACTGCACGCAGCATGGACAGGTGGGGTCCTGCACCCCGCCTATCTCGTCACCGTGGGGGGCTGCACGTCTGTGCGGGGAAGCATGGTCTTCAAGGGGCTCTCAGATGGGCTGGGGGCTCTGGGCTGCAGAAGAGGAAAGAGAAGCGCTAGGCATGCAGAGCAGAGCAGGAAAGGGGACTCCCAGGTGCGGTTACTCTGGGCAGAGCCCCAGTGGACCTCTCCTGTCCCCTGGCTGCATCCTGGTGTCCTGCCCAGGGTCTGGGTTTCAGAATGAGGTGCGGGAGGGCTTTTGCTTCAAGACATGCAGGGAATGCATTCTCTGTCTGTCAGTGGGGGCTATCTGGCAAGGAGAGGTGTGTGTGTGTGTGTGTGTGTGTGTGTGTGTGTGTGTGTGTATGAGGGGCTGTGATCAGGTAAGGATGGAGGGGTGACCCCAAGAGGCAGAAAGGGAAATGGATGCAGAAGGAGGACGCTGGAGAAGCAGGGACTCAGGGCTGGAAAGAGGGTTCAGAACACAGGAAGGGTCAGAGAGAAGGGGGAGAAGGTTGAAGGGAAAGAGAAAGATAGTGATACAGACTGACCGGAGGGAGAGGAAGGGGATAGAGAAGAAAGAGGACACAGACCAGGAGGGGGAGAGAGAGAGAGAGAGAGAGAGAGAGAGAGAGAGAGAGAGAGAGACCCATACAGAGACAAGGAGAGAGAAACAAGAGGCAAGATACATAATAAATCTGGAGAGAAGTCAGAGATGGAGTCAAAGCTTCCTGGACATTCCTGCAGGAAGGGCCCCCAGGTGTGTGGACCTAGACGTGCAGTGTGAGAAACTGCAGTTAGACACTGGGAAGGCCTTACTGAGAAAAAAGGCCTTTAATCTAATAATGGCACAATGGAAAAAGTCCTGAAATAAAAAACTGCAACTCTTCGCCCTAAATTCCTGTACTTGGTCTGAGATCTTGAGCTCTCCAGGCCGCAAGTTTCCCATGGGGAGAGCGGAACTTTGGCACGATGGCCTAGGGGGCCTCTCTGGCCATGCGTGTGGACTGTGGCTCAGCTCTAAGGTTTCTCTGGGCCAGGGGAGGAAAGCAGGGGTGTGTTAGGAGGAGGTTGCTCGCTCGCACTTACAGCTCATCATCGTACTCCTTGGGAGGGCAGATGGCCACCACAAGGTCGATCCAGTCCTGTGAGGAGAAGTCGTGTGACCCTGGGAGGCACTGGGTCAATGGCACCTCTGCCCCTGCCCCACCATCCCCGTTCCTGGACACTGTGGCCCGGGGCCAGTTGGTTGGAGCCTTCTTCCCATGGGGGCCAGGTGAAGATGAGGGGCATTCCTTTTGGGAATGGGTCCCCTGTTTGGGGGGAAGCTTCCAGTCTCCAAGGTTATGGAACCACAGAGGCCAGGGTCTTAAGACCCTTAAATGACATCTAAGTTCCCAAGTGCTGATCTGCAAACCAGGGTCAGGTGGCAGCCTGAGCATCCTTTGGGGGAGGTTTCTCAGAGCTGTAGACTCATGGACATCAGCCTTGGAAGTATGGGGCGGGTCCTGGGATACATGATTTCAATAAGCTCCCTAGGCAACTCTAATGCACAGTCCACTGGGGGACTTTTGGCCGGGGGACTTTCTGACCCCGATGTTTGGAGTTCCTCAATGGCAGTCGTCACAGCTGTCCTTGGCCTGCCTGCTGTCGTCCACCCTTGGTCTGGATGCATCCGACGACAAGAATCTGGAGCCTCCCGGCGCCCCTCCCCCAGGGTATAGCTCCGCAAGCTCTTCCCAGGACCTCTTCCCATCCAGTCCGGCCCTGCCCCTGAGTCGCCTAGACACTGCTGCACCCTCTACCCAGCAATCACGAAAGGCAGTCAACATGTTACCCGTAAGTCTTCTCTTCTCCACATCCCTTCATGTGGGTCCCAGTCCCATCCGATCAGCTTCCTTGGCATTGAACTTAATACCTCAGGATCGGCTGTCTGCATACAGTTGTACAGGTTGTGCATGGCACAACGTGGGGGGGGGCACCCCCTTCACACTGCCGTTGGTAGGAAGGCACCCCCTGGGGTTGTGCAGTGCACAGCCTGGGAGGCCTCGTGTGGTGGCCCTGACCCAGGCGGGTGTCTGAGGAGTGCAGAGAGGATTACCGACGGCCCCTCCTTCATCCTGGGCCCCCTACTTCTGGTCATGCTTCTCAGAGCCCCACGAGTGCTGTGGGTGCCTGCTCAGCGTGCACTCAGAGAAGACCTGGAAGTCTTATTCTGGGGTGGGGGGGGTGCCATTCCAGGTCTTCTCAAATTTGTATTTTGTGCATCCCATGACATCAGATTCAGCCCCTCGGCTGGCTGGGGTACGTGGGTGTCACTAAACTATTTCCTGGACCCTGTGCCCCCTCCTGGATGGGGCCCCCTGAGTGCAAGGCCTGACTGTAGCGGCCAGGGTTTGAGGTAGGCAGGTGGGCCTGGGAGGGAAGGTGGGTGGGGGCTGCACTTACTCCGCTCCATGCCTTCTGCAGGGCAGCCTCCGCCTCGGCCAGGGTGTAGTCAGTTATGATCTTGCCATTGATAGCCATGAGCTCGTCCCCCTTCACAATGCCACCTGCAAGAGCAGAGGAAGGGGAGTGGTGGACTGCACCGTACCTGGCTGGTACTGGGGACCAGGGCCCTGCATCCTGGGACCACGGCGCAAGATGCAGAACAGTTCTCAACCCTGGCTTCTGAAAGTGCCCCCGAACTTGGAGAGCCAGTGAAGCAACCCACAGGTTACTCTGGGGCATTATCCCCCCATGAGCCCCACCCGCCCTACACCCCAGAATAGTAGACTCAGGACCCCAGCTCCTGTGTCAGTTTCTGAGACTGGAGCTGACCAAAGCCCTTAAGAGACAGCCCTGCATTTCTGCTGAGGTTCCCAGACAGAAGGGTCCCTTCTGCTAGGGGGTCCTCTCCACAGACGGGGCCACATTAGGGGCCTGAAAATGCCAAGCGCCTTCCTGCCTCAAGGTCTTTGTGTGCTGTTGCATCTGAACGCCCCCACCCCCCTCCTTCTCTTCTTTTAGATCTCTGATGAAATGTGTTTTCTGACCCCTCCTCAACCTAAAGCAGGTCTTGTCCTGTCTCTCGCAGCACCTGGGTCCCCCTCTGCACAGCACTTTCCATAATTTAGCATCACGTCTCATGAGCTTGTTCACTGATGGGCTCTCCCGCCAGGCTGAAGGCTCCATGTGGACAGGGGCTGTCTTTTGGGCTCACCGCTCTATTCCGAGTGCTTAACCTAATGCCCAGCACGAGGGAGGCGCTTGGCAGCTATTTGCTGAATAAGTCAATTATGTTGAAAGGTGTGCTTAGGTAAGATGTCTTTACCCGACAGTCCGTTTTTTTTTTATCCCCCTACCTTTTTTTTGTTGTTGTTGTTGTTTAACCTCACGGTCTTAATGCCTTTGGGAAATGTTGAGCTGAGAGCTAAGCGGACCTTCCCAAGGCAGGGCCTGTCAAAGTCTCTTGTGTCTGCGTGGGCAGCGTGACTCTCCAAGAAGGGGGCAGACTGGGCATGGCTCCACACACTGCTCTGGCTCGGCACCCTCTTTGGAAGGTTTGCGGGCAGCCCCAGTGGCCACAGTACACACTCTGGGTGATCCTGAGGTGGGCCCATCAGGAGCTTTGTGGACATGGGGGTGAGGGCCACCGGAGGTGGTGGTGCGTGTCACGGGGATGGTGGC
>PVJH01042176.1:0-14470 GCA_004026705.1 Nesogale talazaci
AGATTTCCCACATATAAGGCAAATAAAAATCTATTACTGAGCCACCAATTTTTCAATTTAATAATAGCAATTATATTAATGATATTGATTTCAATATCATGAAAAATTCAAACTTATTTAATTATCAGTTGCATGCAATAAAATACACTTATTTAAAGTACTATGATGTATTTTGATAAATGCTTGTGTGTTAGTCCGGGTAAACTAGAGAAACAAATCCATAGGTATGCATATGGATATAAGGGTATGGTTTATATATAAGAGGAATAGGACATTAAGAGAGCATGCCAAACCAGTCCAGTTCAAAGTCATAAGTCGGATATTAGCCCATAAGCCTGATATCAGTCTATAATATCTGCTTCTGACTCCTGAAGTCACAGGCCAGTGGGTGCAGTGTCCTGGCACCAGCAGGGGTCTCCCCATGGCTCCTCACTTCCAGGGTTCAGGGTCCATCAACAGCACCCAGTGGTGGTGGAAGCAACTCAGCACTGGCAGGGGTCTCCACATGGCTTTGCCAGCTTCAGAGGTTTGGTTCTATTAAGGTAAGGCCATGTGGTTTCTCTTCCAGCTTCTTCTGCTCCTCGGATGCTGCCATCTTGTTTTGTCTGTAATTCATCCTCTCTGAGACTAACTCCCAACAACTGGGGAGATAGCTTCTCATCTCCATGAGGAAAATAACTTGAGATTTCTCAGAAGTCTCAGGAGAAAGCCATGCCCACATGGAGGCCTCATTGACTACTCAATGGATATCTCCAGATTACCAGGTTGAACTCCACCTCTACACCTCAATCATGAAATTAACATAAGCACATGACTGCCATAGCATGTGATGTAACTATTCCACCATCAGGAAGCATAACTTTTCATCATCCTGAAAAGTACCCTTTACCCTTTTGTCCATATGTGTTGGTCAGTCTTAACATTAAAGCCTGTGTGCACAGTCTTAATAAAAAAATGTGTTAGGGCTGAGGCCCGGTGGCATAGTGGTTGTGTGCAGGACTGCGGCCCACTGGGATGGAGGCTCAATTCCAGCTCCGCGGAGCAAAGGCTGGGTCTCCTACTCCCACCACCAGAGGGCAGTGATATCCCCCCAAAAGTGTGTGTACCATTCATAGACTGACATGGTCACAGTATTTTTCCTAGGCATGAGGAGATTAGTCAACATATCTGATGAATCACATAATTTTATAGAATTTCTATAAGGAGAATAGCTGAAAAGGTATTCTAAAAGAAAATAGCTAAAACAGCTAAAAGAAAAAGTGGATGGTAGGTATAAATCATGGTTTTGAGGATAATAGCTACAATGGCAAGGGGTACTATTTATTTCCCAACTTTCCTCATATAGATTTCACCCAGAAAACAATGATCTAGACTTCTAAGAAACATTTCCCCATACTCAGCATACAATGTGTATGGACAAATAGTTCATGAAATAGGATGAACGTATGATGAGTAAGTCAATCAGCCTCCTTTCTCTCCTGAAGTATCCTAGCTACCAGCTCTAAAGTGAGTATCTTTCAGAAAATTCTCCTCAATCAAAGCAAGTTTCTTTAACAATAACCATACATTATCTTTAATGACTTCTTATAACAATGCCTGTTCTTTGTAATGATCTCAAGGTCTGGCCCCTTTTCTCAAAGATAGATAATCCTAACAGGCCATTGTACCTTCACAGCTTCCTGGAAGATTAGATGAGGCCTCTACTCCAACTCCACTGCAATTCAATAATGCTGATAAATTCATTTTGTAGCCTTAACCTTTAGTGTTGATGCCAATTGTTCATCTCAAACACCTTCATACACACCAACCTACTTCTTGGAGTCAGTTTTCAGAAACATCATCTAAAACATGGTCCCTTTAGATGATATTTATAAATAGAAGCACCATAATTCTTAATAAAAATTATCATCCTGACTAGTAATCAAATAAATTAAAGACTACCAAATACACTGAATAATACCCCCAAATAGACTAGAAATCCTAATCAATTATCTTCCGTCAAAATTGCAGTAGTTTTTTTTAAAACTAGAAATGACTATGCTCGTTTCTAAGCAAGTTGTTAGACCTCTACCCATCAGTCCTAGATCCTAGATGACCCCACCATTGAAAGTGAGATGAATAACTTGAAACATGACATAGATAACTCTTATTTCTTATATACCAGCCAGTCCCAGATGAAGTCCAGAAGTCTGATATTAGCCCTTATGTCTGATACCAATCTATAAATTCCTCTTCAGACACATGGAACACATGGAATGACACCAAGCACAGGAAAAACACAGGCTTGTGGATAGAAAGTCTTGTGGATCCAGTGGTGGTGTAAATATATCAGTGCTCATGTGGGTCTCCACGTGGCTCCTCCAGCTCCAAGGCTCTAGCGTAGCTCCATGTGTCTGATAATCAGGAATGCAAAGCAGAGAACATGTCTACCCTCCAGTAAGCTATTTATCTCTTTGGTGTCTCAAAAATTGGTTATCAAGTTGTTACCTTATTGACAGGCTAGACTCCACTCCTTCACACGTTGACACCAGGTTAAGTAACTACCACACTTGGTAAATCTGACTTATTTCAACAGAGATTCAATCAACTTCCTAATGCTGTTACCAACATTTGTAGGATTATTTCTTGTCTAGTACCTAAAAAGTCAAGAATCATGTAAACAAATGCTCTTCTGTACAGAATATCGACCATGAAGCTTTCAGTCCAGCCATGCCTCCTCAAGACATGGCATTCTGTGCATAATTAGAAGTCACAGGTAAACCTAAAATCCTTATTCATAAGTTATATCTGCTATAAGCCCTGTTGTATACCTTTTCTGTGGACCTGGAACATTCTTTATCCTTGTCTCCTTAAAGACACACTCCTCAAAAAATGACATTATTTTAAAATTCCACTGTTTTCATAATAGCAATAAGGTGTGAAAATTGTTTTGAAATGCTTTTCCTATTCACTTTTCTAAATCGAAAGTATTATAACTTCAGGAACAAAACAGAATTGCTGTCAGAAAATAAAATAAGCAGTACACATGGATGCATAAGAAAAACTCTTATGTTTACAGTGATAACTTGCTGGATATAAAAAAAAATTGTTTTTGATAAGCGCAGGGATTCCCCTTAAGCTGTTGCTAGCATTCTCATGACATCAAGGGAAAATCTTGAGGGTGGAGTAACATGCAAATTAAGAAAACTATATTAAGTATCATTTCAACAAGCCTGTAAATTCACAAAAAAAAAAAAAACTTATGCTGGAACATCTCTTCTGCAAACATAGCATGAAGTTTGTGTGATGCAAAAGGCAATCTTGGATTAATTTGACTATTGAGGTTTTGTAATGAGTAGAAAACCACTTTGCGGTTTCTTCTATGAAGCAATAGTGACTTCCGACTTGCAGGTAAAAATGCATTTGTTAGTGACTCAGTGTTGGTGCATTGCTGAACCACCTAAAAATTTAGAAATGATTTTATGAAAGCCCCAAACCCATTGCCAGCCAATTGATTCTGACTCGATCATCTCTGCACAGGATTTTGAGGTTGTAAATCTTTTGGGGAAGCACAGAGCCTCATCTTTCTCCTGTGAGATCACACTGCTGAAACTTATGGTTAGCAGCCAAAGATATAGCCCATTACCCCAGCAAACCTCCTTGACTTTCTGTAGAATCTGAAAAAATAAATAAACAAACAAAAAATGAAGACATTTTCTCCTGCTTTCTGGAGCTCAAATAAATGAGTCAATTGGGGACAGTATTAAAGAACTTAGCTATCACTCAACTCCTTATGTCAGAACCAAGGCTCCTTTTACCTGTAATTGTGCAACGACTAAGCTAATCTTTATACCATATGCAAGTGATATCTGGACTTACAAAGCTAAGTGGCAGTAATGAACTTTAAAGGAGAAAATTCTTTTTTCTATTTCATTATTGGGTTACTGGTTCAAAGTTTCTGAAAGTAAATCATTCCTCCAATATACTTTAAAAATAATTCAAAGAAAATATAGATAGGTAGGGTTCACACATTTTGATGCTAATGTTTCAGAACTAATAGATACTATGTTGGTTATCATTAATTACTAAGATTTGTCTCCAAAATATAAATGATTTATATTTTAAATGTAAATATTCCAAAATGGAATGGTACTAATAGTATTTAAACTCATTTCATATGTATATTCATGATATTCAACTCTTTAGAGAATTTATCAGTGATCACAAGGGCTAGACAGCCAGGAAGGAGAAATGGACACTCACTGTTAAGGAGACATTGAGCATTTGTTTAAGGTGATAGAGAAATTTTGAACCAGACAATGTTCATATGATGGTTAAAAAATGTCACTGAATTGTACAAAAACTCAAATACTTAAATAGAAAGCTATTTGTAACATATAAGGTAAAAGCAGTAGCAGGGGAAAAACAAACACAAATATAGACCTCAGAAACAAATGGAGAGAAAAACTTTATAAAGTAGCATTAGAAAATAACTTTATTACAAGAAAATTGGCATAAAATGAATTGTATACTCATAAGTGGAAAAGATAGAGAAGGAAGTTTCCAGTTTCTTCTTATAAGAAGGCCACACCAACAAGAGGCATCATCACACTGTGACCTCATTGAGAGGTTGGAGTTCACCTCTACATTTGCAGAAAAGTTCAAGTTGACATAAAATCATCTAACTACCACAGAGACCTACATAATTTGAATAATATTCCATGGCCCTGGGTAACAAGAACTAGGATTGTGAAACTGCCAATACTACCCAAGTGATCTATAAATATGAAGTTCTTATCCATACACTATTCTTTAAAGAGAATAAGAAACTAATCACCCATGTTATATATAAAGGAAGGAGATCTATTGTTTACGTCACTCTTAAAGAAGAAGAGGAAAGAAGTTATATCCCTTCTCAAACATAAAACCTACTACACAGTCAACTGAATTCAAGGCAGCCTGGTACTGGTACAATGAGAGAGACATAGACCAATAGAATAAAATAGACAACCCAGAAATAAATTAATCTGCCTATAGGTAACTAATTTTTGACACATGAAATGGATAAGAAAGGATCTCTTCAACATGTTGTATTGGTATAATTGAATTTCCATTTGCAAAAAAATAACCAGGACTCAATCCTCACTCAAGATGAACTCAATACAAAATGAACTCAAGATGAATTGCAACCTAAATGTAAATCCTAGAATTTTAAAAATCATCCGTGAAAAAAACAGGGAAAACAGGCACTCCAATTCATAGTATAAATGCACTATCAAACACAATATAAAACAGAACAACAACTGTTTTATAGGGTGTGGAGAGATTGAAATCCTCATACTATATTAGTGGAATTATAATACTGCTGTGTCATGTGTGTTAGTCTGGGTAGGCTAGAAAAACAAATTCATAAACACGCATTTGCATATAAAGGAAAGGTTTATATATAAGAGGAATGGAACATTGAAAAGGCATCCCAACTCAGTCCAGTTCAAAGTCATAATTCCAATATTAGCCCATATGTCCAATACCAGTCTATAAAGGCTCCTTCTGATTCACAAAGTCACAGGACAGTGGGTGCAGAGTCCTGACTCTGAAGGGGTCTCCTCATGGATCCTCGTTTCCAGTGCTCAGGATCCATCAGCAGTATTCATTGGTGGTAGAAATATCTCAGCACTGGTAGGGATCTCTCTGTGGCTTTTCTAACTTCAGAGGTCTGATTTCATCAGGGTAAGATCCTGTAGCTTCTCCTCTGGCTCTTCCGGTTACTTGGATGCTGCCATCTTGTCTTGTCAGTCTAGTGACTCCCAACAACTGGGAAAAATGGTCTCTCATCTCCACGAGGGAAATACCGCAAGACTTTCCAGAATTCTCAGGAAAAAGCCATGCTCACACAGAGGCCTCATTGGCTACTTAATGGCTATCTCCAGATTGATAGGCTAGACTCCTCCCGTACATCTCAATCATGAAATTAACATAGATACATGACTGCCACATCATGCCACTGTGGAAAGTAGTATGTAACTTCCAGAACTTGTGCACTCCAAAGAGAAAATGAACATAACACAGGCATACATATATGTGCACTCATGGTCATCACAACGCTATTCACAAAAATAGAAAGATGGGAGAAACCCAAATGCCCTTAGTGGAAGACTGTATTAATAAACATCCGAACTGTAGATATCACTAAAGAATAATGAAAAACATAATGAAAGTGTGAGGCACCATAAGACAAGGATGGATTTGCAAGATATTGTTGTGAGTCAGAATTCAGGATATCATTCTGTGTCACCACCACTTGTTTATCAGTTTGTCTTACTGTGGTGTCTCTGTTGGAAGCTATGTCACCAGTATTTCAAGTGCCTACAGAGTTAGTCAAAGAGAATGGGTTTCTTTATTATTATTACTTTAGATAAGCAGTTTCATTGGGATATAATATAAATATCATATAATTCACCAGTTCAGCAATATCAAAAAAGGTTGCACAATCATTACCACAATCAAATTTAGTACATTTTCTTCTCCATATGAAAGGAAGGGTATTCACATCACTGGTTTAAGTTCTGAAGGGAATTCACTGGAAGTTTAATCCTTGTGAATTTCTCTTCCTATGGTTCATCAAGTTTGTTAATCTTTTCAAAGAACCTACTTCTTGTCTTACTTATTCTTTTCTTTTTATTTTCTAATAATTTTATTTTTGGTTCCTACAGCTCTTATAACAATCCATACATACATTTCTTATGTCAAGCACATTTGTACCTTTGTTGTCATCATCATTTTCAAAACATTTTCTTTCAACTTGAGCCTTTGGTATTAGACCGCCATTTTTCTCCTCCTTTCTTATTGCCCCTCCCTTAATAATCTTTGATAGTTTATAAATTGTTATTATTTTTTTCATGTCTCACACTGGCCAATGTTTCACTCTAATGATAAAGAAGTAGATCTATGTACATATATATGTGTTAAGTATTAAGATATCAGATGGATACTGGGCCTCTATTCAAGTACTCCTTCAATGCAAGAACACTTTGTTCTATTAGTCTGGCATTCTGTAATGCTCACCTTCTTCCCAAATTGCTGAAGACAAAATGGGTACATAAGCAAGTGTGGTAAAGAAAGCTGGTGGTGCTAGGCTATAAAAAGATATAGCATTTGTGGTCTTAAATATTTGCAGACAAGCAAGCAACCACCTGGCTGAGAAACAACAAAGTCCACACGGAAGAAGCACACCAGCCTGTGTCATCATGAGTTGTCCATGGGATCAGGTATCAGGCATCAAAACCCCAAGACAAAAAATCATATAATGTGAATGAGGGAGAGTACAGAGTGGGGAACCAAGTCCCATCTGTAGACAATTAGACATCTCCTTACAGAAGAGTGACAGACTCATCTCCTTACAGATGAGTCAATTAGGGTGCAGTATAGCACTGATGAACCATACAACTTTCCTCTAGTTCTTTAATGCTTCCTCATCCCCAACTATCATGACACCAATTCTGGCTTACAAATCTGGGTAGACCAGAACATCTACAGAGGTACAGATAAGAGCTGGCAATGAAGGGAATCCAGGGCAGATAAACCCCTCATGACCAATAATGAGAGTAGTAATACCTTGTGGATAGGGGGAGAAGGAGGAGGGAAAAGGGTACCTGATCACAATCATCTACATATAACCTGAGTTAAGGGAAACAGCAATCAGTGAAAGACATGAAAAATAATAATAATTTACAAATTATCAAGGGTTCATGAGGGAGAGGTGGCAGGGAGTAAGGAGAAAATGATGATCTTAAAAGAAGAAGAAAAATGATGATCTGATACTAAGGGCTCAAGTATAGCGAAAATGTTTTGAAAATGATGATGGCAACAAATGTACAAATGTGCTTGACACAATTGATATATGCATGAATTGTGATACGAGTTATACGAGTGCCCAATAAAATGATTTTTTAAAAAGATTTTCAGAGAGATGAGTCTCAAGAGTAAAAATTTCTTCAGACAATAAAGATTCTCAAATTTTACTTGGCCCATATCATCTCCATATAACCCGCCTCCCAGGAAGACTTCGGTGGGCAGTTTTGGTTTAAGGTTTAAAATGTATCTTAGGACAATTGTTTCAGGAATTCATCCAGCCTCAAATACTTCAGAAAATCTGTATTCTATTGAGTACTGAAATTCTGTTTCATATTTTTCCCTTTTTTGTTAGGATTTTTATATACTGAAACTTACAAATTACTATTATTTTTCCTTCTTTACTAGTATATCTTTCATTTTTAATATTTTATATATAATTGAGGAATTTTCCTACAAGCAGTTATGGTCACATTTCACTAATTTTGATATATCATCTGTTATTCTTAGTTTATTTCAAGATATATTTTCTAATTTCCATTATGATAGGTGTAACATAACAACTATATATAATATATACTGTAATGAAATTCATGAGTCACTTAAATATATAAATTTTAAACTATAACTTAGTTTTAAGTTGCCATATATATGTGCTTTTCACTCATCTTAAAATATTTAACCTTTTGTACTTAAGAATTATAATTTACTTTTCACCTATTGATAAATTTCCAAAATTTACTTTAGCTAATAGAATTTAGCTAATATTTTAGACAATACAATTTGCATGATTTTCATTATTTTGGGGGAGCGCTTTTATAGTTTAGCTGATGATATTTTCATAGACTGTTTTGTGACTATTTGAGAAAATTGTGAATTGCTTTCTTTTAGATGGATTGCTCACTAGACTACTGTTCATTCTGCTAACTTCTAGTGTTATATGTATGCACTCTATATTTATTAATCTTAGGCTTGATGATCAATTATTGAAAATAAGTTACTTGGTCTATCAATTATTCAAAGTGGGTTATTAAAGTATACAACACTTGTTGTTTTGCCACTTATTTTTTGTTCAGTTCTGACTATATGTTTTATGTCATTTGGACTGAGTTTTTCACTGTCTATAAATTTGCAATTCTTATATACTCCTGAGGGACTTACTCTTTAAGTATTAAAAAATCCAAGCAAGTGACCACCTAGCTCAGAAGCAACAAAGCTCACATGGAAGGAGCACACCATTCTGTGTGACCACAAGGTGTCAAAGGGATCAAAGAACTAAAAAATATTTCATTGTAAATGAGGGGAAGTACAGAGTGAGGGCCAAAGTCCATCTGTAGGTAATGGTTATCCTCTTATGGAAAGGTCATGAGGAAGAGACCAAACAGTAAGGATGCAGTGTAGCAAGGATGAAACATGCAATTTTCCTCTAGTTTTTAAATGCTTCCTCCCGCCCCCACTATCATGAATCCCAATTCTACCTTACAAATCTGGCTATACCAGAGGATGTACACTGGTACAGATAGGAACCAGAAACATGGGGAATCCAGGACAAGTGATCTCTTCAGGACCAGTGGTGAGAGTGGCGATACCGGGAAGGTGGAAGGTGGAGTGGAAAAGGGGAACCAATTATACGGATCAACATATAACCTCTTCCCTGGGGTATGGACAACAGGAAAGTGGGTGAAGGGACAACATCAGACAATGTAAGATATGACAATAAATTATCAAGGTTTCATGAGGGAGGAGGGATCAGGGAGGGAGGGGAAAAATGAGGAGCTAATACCAAGGGCTTAAGTATAAAGAAAATGTTTTGAGAATACGATGGCAACAAATGTACAAATGTGCTTTGCACACAATGGATTGTGATAAGAGTTGTTTGAGAACCCAAAAAATAATCTAAAAACAAACAAAAAAGTATTTAAAATACTATCTTATTAGCAAAAATAATCACTTTAAACTAATTTTGTCTTTTATTAGCATATCCACTTTATCTGTCACTTGGCGCTTGTTTACTTGGCTTGCTTTGTTTAATCCCTTTACTTCATACTATTTGCTTCTTTGAATCAAGCTTCTTGTTTTGTTTTTTTAAAACAGGTTAGGTTGAATCTTTTTCTGTTTCAATTCAGTCTGGCAATTTCCACTTTTTTTTTGGATTTCACCTATTGATAAATCATATTATTAATGATATTGTTGGACGACTCATGTGATTCAACTTTGTTATTTTTCTCTTTGCTTTTTATATTTCTTTTTTTCTTCCTGATCTCTTTCTATTTTCGTCTCTGCTAGGTGAATATTTTCTAGGTTAGTATTTTGATTTCTTTAATGTTATTTCTTTAATGTATTGTTCACTTTAATTTGAAGTTATTTTCTTAGTGTTTGATTTTAAGATTGCAATATACATATTAATTATTATCTACTTAATTCCACTTAGAGATGAAATTTAAATATAACTAGATATTGAAGCTTTATTATTGCATAGCTCTCATTCCACATTCTCCAATTTGCAGGCTTTATAGATACATATACCTACTCATTACAAATAACAGTATATTATTATTATTATTTGGCCTAATTGTATGTCTTTTAAAGAAGTTGAAGAAAAAATGGTGTATTTTTGTCCAGTACTTTTGTCCAGTATTTTTGTCTTGGAAGCCCACAGAAGCATTTTACTTTGTTTTATAGGTTGCTATGGGTCAGCATAGACTTGATGGCCGTGTGAGAAAGAAGTTCAGAGAAAGAAGAATAAGCATAAATCTACAGAGTTTTTAATTGTCTTCTTATTTATCATTTTGGTTCCTTAATCGTCTTCCGGTGAGTTTCAGTTCTCTTAAGGTGACATAACCTTATTACAAAATAGCCATGTTCTCATTCACCTTTTTGTTGTTTAAAAATGTTCAAAATTCTTTATGTCAGTGTGATCGTACTGTGTTACTTTTCTTGATTACTAATTGGTGTTGTTAATGATATATTACTATATATATATTTTTTATTTTACCTTATTTAATCTTATTTTATAATGAACCTTGTTATGGTATCAGGTTCTTTGGTAAATGCTATACAAACATTAAATCACATTATCACCTTTAAGAATCTATGTCCTAGATAGTTGTGTTTCACTGTTGTGTTAGTCTGGGTAGACTAGAGGAACAAACTCATAGACACGCATATGGATATAAGGGAATGGTTTATATACACAAGGAATGGAACATTGAGAAAGCATCCTAACCCAGTCCAGTACAAAGTCATAAGTCCGATATCAGTCTATAAAGTCTCCTTCCGACTCATGAAGTCATAGGCCAGTGGATGCAGATTCCTGGCGCTGCCAGGGAGTTCCCTCATGGCTTCTCATTTTCAGGGGTCAGGGTTCATCAACAGCGTCCAATGGTGGTAGAAGCAACTCATTGCTGGCAGGGGTCTCCCCATGGTTTCTCCAGCTTCAGAGGTCTGGCTCCATCAGGGCCAAGCCGTGTGCCTTCTCCTCCGGTTCCTGCAGCCGCTCGGACGCTGCCATCTTGTTCGTCCATGATTAATCGTCTCTGAGACTAACTCCCAACAACTGGGGAAGATAGATTTTCATCTTCATTCTTTTTATCATGAGATTTCCCAGAAGTCTCAGGAGAAAGCTATGCCCACACGGAGGCCTCATTGGCTATTCAATGGCTATCTCCAGATTAACAGGCTAGACTCAACCCCTACATCTCAATCAGGAAATTCACATAAGCACAGGACTGCCACAACTGTCAATTTCTATAAACTTCCTGACAAAATTTGTCGGTTTATAAATTTGTATATTTCTATTCTTTGAATGTTTCCTTTTAAGGTTTAAAGAACATGTATGCAATTTCAGGACTTTATAGATATCTTTTTTTACATTGATCTTTTTATTATTTTGGCAGTCATATGCTTATGGCACTTTCTTGTTGAACTTCTCTTCCAAAATCTTGTCTGATATATACCAAACTTTTGTTTGTTGACCTTGTATCCTGTCACTTTGGTATTCCTCTATTGCCATCAGTACTTCTGTTGTGGAGCTTTTGACATTTTCAATGTACAAAGAGCCATGTTGTCTGAAAATAGTGATAGTTTCACCTCCTCTTTCCCAGTTGGATACCTTTGATAACCTCCCATTGTCTTATGTTGTTAGCTAGAAATTCCAGTACGATATTGAATAGAAGTGGAGATAAGGGATATACTTATCTGGTTCCCTTTTACAGTAGGCTTGATTTCAGCTTTTCTCCATTGACTATGATGTTGGCTATTGACTTCATAGACAGCGGATATTAATTTAAGGAATTTCCCTTCCATTCCTATCTTCTTGAGAGTCATACTTAGGAATGGGTGTTGGATGTTGTCAAAGGCTCTGTGTTATCAGCATTATCATGTGATTCTTATACATTTATTATCAATGTGGTGTATGGTATTGATGGATTTTTGGATGTTAAATCATCCCTGCATCCTTATGATGAATCCTACATTACCATGGTGGATGATATGATTCTGTTGGCCAATATCTTTTAAAGGGTTTTTGCAATTATGTTTCTTAGAGATACCAGTCTGTCATTCTCTATTTTTATGGGATTCTTGTTCTTTTTGAATATCAAAGTTACACTGGTTTTTTAAAATAAGTTTGGGAATTTACCATCTCTTCTACACTCCAGAACAATTTATGGAGAATCAGTGTCAGCAGTTCTCTGAATGCAGTTTGTAGAATTCTCCTGTGAAGCTCTCCGGTCTGGGAGCTTTTTTTTCTTTTTATATGGTTCTGCTGAGGTTCTTGACTTCTATCTGGATAATCTAGGGAGGGAATTTTTTCCCAAGTATTTGTCCATGTCTTCCACATTGTTGAATACAGATATTCATAGTTCTTTGTGATTATCATTTTAATCTCACTGAGGTCTGTTGTGAATTCCTGTTTCATCCTTCATCCTGGCTATTGATATTTGCTCTTTCCTTTCCTTGGTTAGGTTTTCCAGCGATCTGTTGGTACTGTTAATCCTTTGAAAGAACCAGCTTTTGGGTGAATTAATCTTTTGCATCATTCTTTTGTCTTCCTATGGGTCTACCTCTGTCCTGATTTTTATTATTTTTTTCTTTTGGTATCAGAGGAATTGTTCTGTTGACTCAGTTCTAGTTGCGGGGGGTTTTGTGATAGTGCATCATTCTTAAGTCTCTCATATTTTTTCATGTAGGTGCTTTCTACTAAGAAGCTACCTCTGATAACTGCTTTTGCAATATCCCATAAGTTTTGCTATGTTGTATTCTCCTTCTCATTAGTTTCTAGAAACTTCCTCAACTGCTCTCTTATCTAGGTCAGTACTCATTCATGTCACAGAAGATCACTATGTATCATCCAATTGCTTGCCCTTATTTTTCTGGCTGTCATTTTATTAATCTACAGCTTTAGGGCATGAGAATTGAAGAAAAATGTTTGAGTAGTCTCTAGGTGCTGAAATTTATTCAAGCTTGACTTGTGTCCCAGTATGTGGTCTATTTTGGAAAATAAACCATGAGTGCTTGAGAAGAATGTGAATTTTTTGTGTGTTTGGATGAAAAGTTCTGTATATGTCTATCAGGTCAGGTCCAGTTGCCTAATTGTAGTGTTTAGCTCTGTAGCTTCCTTGTTAAGCTTCCTTCCTAGTGATCTATCTTTCTCTGATACCAATGTATTAAAGTCACCTACTATGATTGTTGAATATCTGAATGCTTCTTTTTCCTCTTTGAATAGTTTGATGATTCTTGAAGGTCTCTTCTTAGATATGTATATATTTATTAAACTCACTGGCTCCTGGTTTACTTATCTTTTGAGCATTATATAGTGCCCTTTCTTGTCTATTTATGGTTTGAAACTTGAGGTCAATTTTGTCAGCAATGAGGATTTCAACCACTGATTGTTTTAAGTTGGCATTTGTCTGCTATATTTTCCTCCAGCCTTTTGTACTTAGTCTATTTTTGTGTGTTTACAATGTGTCTTGCAGGCAACATGTTTATGGGTAATGATTTTTGGGCCAGTCTGCTAGCTTTTTTTCTTTTAATATATGAATTGAGATTTTTGATGTTTAGAGTTATTATCATGATCTGAGGATTCATTACTGTCATCTAAAGTCTTTGTGTTTCCTGTCCCCATTTATATCAGTGTGTTGTGTTTGTGTATGGGGGCTTTCTTCTTTTCTTCTTTCCCCTCAGAGGCCATGTTATCTTGGAAATTGTTATCGGCACATCGGCTTATGGATGGAGTTGGGCTAAATGATGGTCTCTAGCTTGTGCTTGTTGGATGTTGGTCTTCTGACCATATTGAGTTAGCACAGAACTTCCTGAGTGTTGGGTATCTTATGCCATATTATTTGAGTTTTTCCTTGTCTGGAAGACCTTTATCTTTCCTTCTATTTTAATAGATAACTTGTCAGGGTAGAGAATTCTTGGCCAGTTGTGTTTTCTCTTTCAGCTTTTGGAAGATGTTACTCTACTTCATCCTCCTCTTCATGGTTTCTGCTCATAGATCTAAACATTCTTACCTGAGAGCCATTGCATATGACCCACTTCCTTTCTCTTGCTGCTCTGAACATTTACTCTTTTCCCTCAAATTGGATAATTTAACTATTATGTGCCTTGGTGTGTTCTTCCTGGGGTTTAGTCTAATTGG
>PVJH01042177.1:0-14470 GCA_004026705.1 Nesogale talazaci
TAAATGGCAGTGTTCCATTCCACTCAAATCTATCTGACTACAGAGCCACACCTCTTAACCAGCAGACTCGATTCCCTGGGTCTAATCATATAAAAGATGACAAGTTTGACAGCAAGCATAAAGACACAAATATAGAAACTCTCAGCCACCCAATCCCAAATCAAACCAAAGCCACTACCATCTAGTTGATTCTGACTCTTAATGACCCTATACAGTTTCCCAAACTGTAAATCTTCACAGAAATAAACAGTCTCGCCTTTCTCCTTTGGAGCAGCTGATGAATTTGACCTGTCGTTATCAGGCCAACTCCTAAACCCATACAACCAAGACTCCTTTGCTGGGTGTTTAAAAGTAGCAGTCTTATGCTCAGGCCAACCTTTGCAACTTTAGAAAGTCCAAAACCTCTGGTGAGGTTGCCCTATAAACTTGATCACATCTTTTTTTTTGGGGGGGGGCCATCACTGCCCTCTGGTGGTCGTGGGAGCTACCCAGCCTTGCTCCTGAAGAGCTGTTGCTGGATTTGAAGTGCCAAGCCCGTGGGCCGCAGTCCCGCACTCAACCACTATGCCACCGGGGCTCAGCCAGATCACATCTTCTTTCAGGGAGAAAACAAGAGATTTTTAAAGGTAGCAAGCATATCCAAAAATAATAATGAGCTTATTAATAAGAGAGCTCTGCAAATGTTATTGCTTTTACATACTTCATAAGCAATATTGCCTCTAGGTCACACAGGGGTTATTCACAAGATTAGTCGTTTTTACTTCTCCATTAGAGATGTTCTCGAGTGATACTGACTTCTTCTCTTCCTTGCCATTGTGTCCATTGGTAGTCAAGACTGATGAACAAGAACACCATTTGGTGCCACTCTCTGATTCCTGCTCAGGCACCAGCCGTTTTTCCCAACACACTGAGACCGGGCAAGGGAGTGGAGATGGAGATTTGGACAAGGCACAGGAGGAGTCCAAGACAACATCTTGGGACTACATTTCCCAGAACCCACCATAGGAAGTTCCCAAGAATCTCAGGACAGTAAACTCTTGAAAAATGACAAGGTGTGCAGGCAGGAGAAAAGAAGTAATGGAGCCAGCATGCTGGCTGGTAAGAATTTCTTTCAGTTGGGAGCTTTAAAATAAAATTCTATTGCAATGCCCAATGACTTCAAAGAATAAATATTTTTTTAGTAAGGCAAGGACTTGAATTCCAGTCACAATACCTACTATTGCTTTTGTACTCTCGGTGCAAATATTAACACCGTGGGTAAAAATACCACATAAGCAGTACTAACAAAATAGTTTTCACTTTTCGGAACCCGGGTCTCAGGGATGCCCCTCCACTCTTCTCCCCTCCTCATCTCCACCTTTCGCCCCCCTCCCCAAGGCACTGTAGACAACATTTTAAGAATCACTGATCTAATTCCATCTGACCAGAATTAATTTAGTCACAAAGAAAAAAGTATAAAGTCATCTTTTTTTTTCATTTTCATTAATTTTATTCTTCATATTGTACAACCATTATTGATATCCTTTTCCAGAATTTTTCCACTATCATTCTTTTTTTAATTGAATAATTTTATTGTGGGCTCCTACAACTCCCATCACAATCCATACAAATATCAATTGTGTGCAGTCCACATTTACACACTTATTGCCATCATCACTCTCAAAACATCCTCCCTCCCTTCAGGCCCCCAGTATTGGCTCCCCTTATTAGGCTTCCTTCCCCCTCCCCCTTAAGCCCTTAGCAATTTAAAAATTGTTATTTTTTTTCACACTGTACACTGTCCGATGTGTTCCAACACTCGCTCCCCTGTTGTCCATGTCCCAGAGAGGAAGTTACGTGTAGATCCCTAAAGTTGGTTCTCCCTTTCTATTCCTCCATCCCTCCACCCTCCTGGTATTACCACTCTTATTACTATCTTGAGGGATCATCTATCCTAAATTTCCCATGTTTTCAACTTCACTGTACATCTCCTGGTCTAGCTGAATTTAGGTGGTAGAATTGGGGTCATGATAGTAGGTGGGAGGCAGCATTTGGGATCTACAGGAAGGTTGCATATTTCATTGCTACTACCCTGTGACTTAACTGGCTCATGTCCTCCTTGTAACCCCTCTGCAAGAGGATGTCACCTCACCTATTGATGGGCTTTGGGTCCCCAATCTGCACCCCCCTCATTAATAATAATATAATATTAGCCCCTTGATGCCTGACACCGGATCCCTTCACCACCTCATGATCACACAGGTTGGTGTGCTTCTTCCGTGTGGGCTTTATTGCTTCTGAGCTGAATGGCCACTTTTAAAAGTCAAAACGCCATGAAAATCTAGTGGTGCTATCCCTAAAGAGGTATATGGAATTTACAAATACATTTATTGTGCAATGGTCATCATCAAAGAGATCAATGAATCATTTCCCCAAAAAATGTAGAGCACTTCATTCTTCATGAATATAAAGTGGCTACAATAACCATTTTAATTAAATGACACATTTCACTATTTTTCCAAGTGTCTTTAGGACCCCCAATGATTCCAAATAAAAATTGATGGTTGTTTGCTCATAAAATTTGTGTGTGAGAGAGAGAGAGTGTGTGTGGGGGGGGGTGTTTAAAGTTATTTCTACTTAACAGGTAATATCGAAAGTGCCAGGGACTGCTGCAAGAACAAACAAAATCTGCTGTGGAAGAAGTACAGCCAGGTTCCCCCTAGAGGCAGACTAGGGAGACTCCCCTCATGTACTTCCGACGTGTGGTCAGGAGGGCCCAGTGCCCGAAGCAGGACGGAGGAGGGGCCGTGAAAAAGAGGAAACCCCCCGACAAACTGGATATGGATGGACACAGGGGTGGCGACAATGGGCTCAGACATGAGACTAATTGTGAGAACAGCAGAGGACCATGCAGTGTTGTCTTCTGTTGTCAGAAACCCACTCAACAGCGCCTAACAGTGACAACCACTGTTTGTTAAAAGCAGACAGCCATGTGAGCTAAGATTTTCGACAGGGCCCCGATCACTGTTATCGGCCTCTCATCTGATCACGATAATACCTGAACTCTCCGGGATGCTCTGACACTGCTCAACGTCCAGGTCTTCGTCGGATGGTGCGTCATGCAGGCCCACGGTCTCAGGACGGCGGTCCCCCGGGTCATCACTCCTGTTCCTGCCGCCCTCGGTGTTTCCCACGCAGTCTTCTTTACCATAACTCAACTTGATTGCAGTGTCAACCTAAAAATAATTTCCAAATAAACAGTTTCCAAGTCATAAAGCTCTGGAATATGCAAGCGCTAAAGGAAACACCCGCCAAGTGGCTGCCAGTTTGTTGTGATGTGATCACTCGGGAGATGTGAAAACTGTGCCCTGGGTATTTCCAATGCCAGCAGCAAAACCCAGCTGCACACCTCCATTAGTCATCAGAATGACCCAAAGTCACTGGCCTGGAGTCGATGGGGCTCACAGCAACCAGCAGACAGGGTAGAAAGGCCCTTGTGAGTGTCCAAGTCATTACACTTCTCCTGCGGTCAGCTGGTCATTTCAAACTGCTGACCTGGAGGCTGGCAGCCCAATCTATAACCACAATACCACCAGGGTCCCTTAGATCGAGGAAAACAATGGAAGTTTTAAAAAATTCAGTGGGAAAATTGATTGATCAATAATAAAATAAAAAATGAAGTGGAACACAAGAAAAATGATGTCCTAAGCACTGGTGAGCTGAAATGAATCGGTCTCGGCAACGTGGAGTTGTGTTATTAGGCTGGGAAGGGCAAACTAACGAAGAACAGTGTCGCCTTCATTATCCAAAAGAGCATTTCAAGATCTATTATGAGATACCATGTTTTCTGTGACATCCACGTGACCACAAGGAAACCCAGCTAATACAACTGTTATTCCAGTCCACATGCACCAACCACTAAGGTCAGTGAAGGTGAAATTGAAGAGTTCTCCCAGTGTCTTTAGTCTGAACTTGATCGAACATGCAAACAAGATGATGGGGGACCACTGGTAATTATCGTGTAAACTTTGGAATCAAAAAGGAAGGATTGGTAGTTGGAAATCTGGCCTTGGTGATAAGAAACAAAGCTGGAGCTGGCATGATGGCAGTACCCAACTTCTACATCAAAGTGCTTTGCCCATGTACACCACCCATTACGATTCTAACTTTTAGCAATGAAGCAAGTGCTGAAACTAGGGAATTTGGGCTGAGCCCCGGGGGCGTCGTGGTGGTGCGCGGGACTGCGGCCCACTGGGAAGGAGGTTCGATTCCAGCAGTGGGGCTGGGCCTCCTCCTCCCACCACCGGAGAGCAGGGATGCCCCAAAAACCAAAAACGAAACTAGGGAATTAAAGTCAATCTTGGCCTTCTTTGCAATTTTTCTCATAATTCCCCATTCCACTAGCTATCAATCACTTCCTTACTTCATACTCACTACCCTCTCTGTTCATATCCTTCTCTCTGCTCTTCCTACCTTGTGGCCGATGTGTGTGACTTTTCCATCTTCTGCATTCTCAACCCCACATGTTACTTTCATTTCCCATTAGCTCCAGATTAGTCCCAAGAAAAGGCACTCTGTCAATAGAATCCTTCTTGATAGAATTAGATTCCCTACCTGAAATTCAGCCACGAAAACTTTCTAGAAAAAGTTATAAGAAAAAATAAACCAAATTCCCTAAATTACAGATAAGGAACCAGATACATATTAGGTTCGACCCATTAATGCAACTATACACAATGTAGGAAGCAAAAGGGTGGCCCACAGAGGCCACTTTCCTAAACTCCTGCAAGCAGTTAAAAAGAAATATCAAAGGCAGCCCTCTCTGGGTACATCTGGTCACCAGCTTTGTCCTGAGGGACTTATGGCAGTGCCAGGAGCAGCCACACTTGGAAACCAAGACTCTTTCCCACAACTTCTTTTCCTGTATATCACCCTGTTATTTTATAGGAAATAAATTTTTGTTTCCAATCGCTTTCCACAGAAATGCCTGTAGCTCTTTCTGGTCTCTGAGCAAAATCATGATGATGAAAACTCCTAGAGTTTCATCAGACAGAGTCTAATTCCCAAATGAGAACAATAAGTATGGATTCATAATTTTGTCAATATTTTTTCACCCAACGATTCAAAATGCCTCATTACTGTGACTTTAAAAAAATAAAATAAAATGCCCTCTGTCACAGATGAGAAAGCTGATTCCTAAAAACATAATTAAAAATCAATTTCAGACATTTTAAGAGAAAAGAAAAAGCAGCAGCAGCAGCTCCTAAAGAACAGTAAACACTAATGTGGGCATGTAAAAATGCAGAGCTCTCTTTCTTCTGGAACAAAATGGCTAACAGATCACCTGGAATCAAATACAACAATGAATCGATAAGCCACAAAGAGCCAATCGAGGGCAAGAGGAAGAAAAAAGAGAATTTTCATGTGAGACAATCTACAGCCAAACCCAAACAATCGACATGTCCCCTCAGTCCACCGGATCGTAACCCTAACCACAGCCTTGTTCTGTCAACTGGGGGGGGGGGGGGGGGGGGGGGGGGGGGGGGGGGGGGCAACATGCCCTTGAGCCAAGGTCAGCCCATAAGGGCCTTCCACCTGAAGCCGTCAATCTCTACAGGGACGTTCTCAGCCTTCTCCCGCACAGGGGCTGGTGGGTTTGAACAAGAGAGTGGCCGGCAGGACAACACTCATTTCACACACCGCCAGGGAGAGAACAAGGGGGGCTTTAAATGGTTTCTCATTAATACATTACCTTGAAGGGCCCTGGTTCTGGTGAGAGAACCTCTAAGGAAGTACTTGAACCTCTGCTTCCAGGGCGTGTTCTTGAATTGGAGGCTGGTTTCGAAATTCTATCTAGGTTTCCCTTGATAATATCCATGGAGCATCTAAGGGGGGCAAACATCGTGAAGTAAGTGATGGCGTTGATGTTTAAATATGTCCTTAGTTTGGTCGTGTTGGAATGCAGTTAACTAAGAGCCTGGGTGGTAATGATGATACCATTTCTGGAGGCGCCCTAAGGGTCCCCAGGTTTCATCCAAAGGGGCTTTATGCGCAGGGATTGTTCAATCTTGCATGATGCGAGTGAACAATATTGAAAGAACCGTGGACTCTCAAAAGGACAAGCACGTCTGTGTTGCAAGAAAGAAGGTCAAAGCACGGATGGCAAGACTTCGTCGGACATACTTCTGAGAGGTTGTTGGGAACAGACCAGCCTGGAGAAATACGTCGTGTCTGGTCAAGCAGGAGACCAGGCAGGCCCTGAGTAAGACGGACGGACACAGTGGATGCAACAGTGAATTCAGGCAGAGGAACAGGTCCGTGCGGTGCTTCGTTCTGTGGTGCACGGGGTCTCTACGGGCCGGAACCGGCTCGACGGCACCGAACGGCAGCAACAAGGCGTTAGAGTCGGTGCAAAGCAAGCCGCGCAGGACAGGCGCTCGTGAAAGCGGCTCCAGGAGAACACAGAAACGAATGGCATCTGCAGGGCTTCCCTCCCCTGCCTTCGGGAGGTCCTCTCTGCACAGAGATAGTCCCGAGGAACAGCTGCCTCTCTCTCCACCAAGCCCCAGACTCAGCTCAGGCCTTCGCTGCTGCTTCGCCCGGCTGGGTTTTCCTCTTCTGGCCAGTCCAATTCGAGCCCAGTCCTCTGTCTGGTTCCCTTCCAGCTCTGATCTCCCCTCTGCCGAAAAGGGCATCCTGGCCGGTCAAGGGGGGAGGGGCAGTTAAAAAGAGGAAGCCCCTGAACCAGATGGGGTGCCCCAGGGACTGCAGTCATGGGCTCAAACAGAAGCTCCATCGTCGTGAGGGGCTCGCGGCTGCCCGTGTGTCGTTCTGTTGTGCGCACGCTCACTCTGGGTAGGAACCGACCTACCCCACCGCCGCCTCCGCTTGACATGTTCATGGAGCACCTCTCTCAAGGGCAGGGTTCTCCTTTCACCGTCTCTTCCCTGCCGAAACCCATGACTCCCTGCCCACTGAAGCAACAGAAGACAAAACTCTCTTCCTCTACTAAAGGACAGACAGACGTTCATTTGCTAGCTAGGCATCATTGCTTCAACTCTTCCCCCTGTTTGTAGACTTCACTACCTGAGGGCTGCTCGATTCTTCATGCTGCCGTGAAAGCCCCGGCAGACGGCTTAGGCTGGGGAGAGAAGTGAGGCCTGGCAAGTACATTCATTCTTCCAAAGGGTCTCCTGGGCCAAGGTCACTGCAGGTGTTCAGTAATGTTGAGGGGCCGAACATGCTAGCGCGAGTGAAAAGGAGAGTTCAAAGTGTTGCATCTCAACACTTACATGTAAATGGTTACCTTCCAACAAAACTTTCCTAAATCCCTGTCCATATCATATCAGTCCATTTGTCTCGCAGCAGAGTGGAGACGGTGTCTCTCATGCCTCTTCCCCCACCCCCCTTTTTTTTTTCAAACAGCAGAGGGAGAGGCCAGAGATGTTTTAGAAAGTGAAGGAAGCATGAACTTAAACAAACTCTTTCAAGGCGCATCAAGGAATCTTCTGGTTCGGCCTCTAACCATCCGACATGTCAACGTTGATGTTTGAGGGGTTAAGAGGTCAAGATGACCGCCTCTGTAGAGGGAGCCTGTCAAGTCAGCTCTGCTCCAGGGTAACCCTCTGTACAACCGAAGAAAATGTCACCCACCAGATAGGCAGTCACTCTCAAAACAGTTACGTTTGAGCCCACTGTGGCACCGCGGCACTTGAGTCTACCCTCACTGTCACTGCCCTCCTACTTTACCATGCATGATGTCCTTATCCAAGGGCTGGTCTTCCCCGATAACGGTGTACAACCAAGAGGTAAGGCAATATGGTGCTAACAAAAAAATGGGAACAGAAATCCTATACGATCCAGTAAGATCTGGATCTTCCATGCTCATTTCAGCACTGTTCATAGCAGCAAGATGTAGACACAGCCTGAAAGCCCCCCCAGTAAAAGAAAGACTAAAGAAACTCTGGTACATATTCACAAGGAACCCCATGAGTCGCCACAAAGCAATGGTGAAAACACGAAGCACCTTTCACCCAGATGGACCTGGAGAGCATTATGCTGATCAAAGTTAATCAATCACAAAAGAACAAAGTCCATACAAAGACCTGTATAGCAAAGGGAACAGACATTGAGGGTTCCCAAGGGAAGGGAGGTTAAGTAAGGGTGGGAAGATAAAGCATGGGGCGAGAAGGATGACCCTGTTGATTTGGGTAAAGGGGAGGCAAAGGTCCACAGGAGAGAAAGAACAAGCTGGGGTGGGGGAACAGGGCATGGCTGGGGGCAGAGTACGAGAGGGGAGGTGGGATCTGTGACTAGAACTGTTGAATGAGAGATGATGGTCTGATCTGTAAACCCTCCAACATTTTCGCCATAAATATTTAATTACAAAAAAGAAAGAGGAGTGACAAAGTTAGTTTCTGGCAAAATAAAAGTAAAAACAAAAGTACATAGCACTAGGGAATGAATTTTTTTCCCTATTGCACTTATTTGAGTAAAGTCTGACATCTTCAATCACATTACTTTAATAAAAGTAAAAGCTTGGTTTCAAAATAATAAATGCAAAATATGAACTCTTCAAAGGACTGGAAGAAATCATAGAAATAAATTTACAGAATCATAAGCATGATACCTACAGTATAAAACGAAACAGAAAAAAAGTAATACATTTGATTAGATAATAATATTTAATGTTCTGGGCTGAGCCCCAGTGGCGTAGTGGTTGAGTGCAGGCCTGCGGCTCACGGGCTTGGCGGTTCAAATCCAGCAGCAGCTCTCCAGGAGCAAGGCTGGGTAGCTCCCACAACCACCACAGGGCAGTGATGCCAAAAAATAATAATAATATTTAATATTCTGGAATCTTGACCATAAATAAAATTCAAAATAAAAATAAAAGTCACTGGAAAACTGGAATAAAAGATATTCTGCATAGATGCTATACAAAAGTGTAATAAATTTAAATATTTAAAGAGCTCATACCAATCAGTAAGAAAAAATATTCTAATAAAAATTTGTCTAAGACTATGAATAGAAATTCACAATCTGGCCCAAGAGCAAGATTGACAAACTGAAGGTAAAAAGGAACTCTTTGGAGTTGGGAATTTTGAACCAGTGGTTTGTGCCATAAGCTGGAAAAAATCTGAAACCATGAAGAATATTCCTTTCTCGTACTGAATGTTAAAGGAAACTGGTGGCAAGCTGAAATGCTTTCTAGGTGATCACCTGGATCTACTTGATGAGTGAAAGTGAGAGAAATGCAGCAATAAAGAGACAGGTTGATTTTGGCCACTGACACCCGTGGACTTGGTTCACAGGAAATAGAGAAGATGGAGCTGGTAGACTGGTTTGAAGTTCATGACCTAGCATGAGAGAGCTATTTGTGATGGGGCCATGGTCTAAGGCAAGGTGACTAACAGACACCCTGGTGGGACTAAGTGAGGCAGCCCTTCCCCCTGAAAAAAAAATCCAAAATAAAAATAAAAAGAGAAAACAGAGATGGAGGAGAGGTAAATGTTAACAATTAAGCTTTTTACAAAGAACAATTTCTTGCTAAAGGATTACACAGAAAGAGAGCTAAAATTAACTACACATCAAGACAGTAAGAGTGATGGGTTGTGATTTGATCTGTGTCTGAATATCCTTGCCTACCTGGGCTTTTATTATCTATATCTTCTAATTTTCTATAGTATTTTTAAAATCATATTTACTTCATAAAACTTCCTATGATATAATTTTTAAAGTGTTCAAAAAATAAACTAAAATTCCCCAATGTCCCACCAGCCTAACTGAAAAATACTGGTATGTTTCTTTTCCATTTGTTTTATGTCGTCTTTCAAGAAAATTAGACTCATAGTCTTTATCACTTAACATCACATGATGAATATTCTCTTATGCACTATCGTTCAAAAGAAAATATTATTAACTTCATGATAGTCCACTAAATAAAGTATGTTCATGTTCTAAATGATAATAAATAACTAGCATACGTCATTTTTTTATAGCATTCATTTCAACAAGATTAAACTCATGAAAATTCGTGAGGAATGTAGCCACCATAGATGATTTAAAACCAAAATGAGAACACATGGCTGTTATAAATTGACATTTGGGAATGAATGGGAGAATCAAAAGTAAATGAAAAAGTAAAATGAATCCTCCTCTGCCAGTAATTATAATGTCAATCTTTTTTAAAAAGTGAAATTACATTTTCATGATTTGTATGGCTGAAAGGTTGATTTATGCTCTGCTTTTTGCTTTATATATCTGTTTACTATGTAATTTTTTTAATGTTTGCCTTTGAGAGAAACAAAATCAAACAGTATTGAAAAAGATTAAGTTAACACCCTCTCCAAATCTAGTGTTTGGGATATTTGTAAACCTCATTTTTTCAGGCATATGAAAGTCTTCTATCCTTAATATGCATAAACAATAAAACACACACATATGCAAGCAAACAGTATGATTCATTGCGACTTCTTTCTTTTTTCTTTCTTTTTCACTTAATATATTTTGGGGATTTTTCTCCATTTGCATTTATAGTACACTTCATCCTTTCACATGACAGCATAGTATTTCATTGCTTCAATGTAACCTGTTAAAACAAATATGGTCATGTAGGTTATGTGTGGGGTATATGCTCCTATATGCTGCCCACATACTACTCAAAAACCTACTCAAAATGAGTCACAGATCTAAATATAAAAAGTTAAACCATATCATTTCTAGAAAATATGGGTGATTTGGGGGCTAAGCAAAACTTTCTTAAATACAAAGTCAAAAAATATATAAGGTCAAAAGAATGATTCATAACCAAATTGATAAATCAAAATCCACCAAAAGAACGTATGTTTTTCATAAGACTTTGTCCAAAAAATGAGAATATAACCCACAGATTAAGAGACATATCTGCAGAACATGTGTGTTATAAAGGAATTATATCTGAGCTAGACAAAGTTTCAAAACAAAATTAAGGAAGCAAAAGATTTTAACAGACATGTCACCAAAGAAGATACATGCAAGGCAAAATTGCCAGTGAAAAGATTTTTAACAGGGCAGAGCCCCGGTGGCGCAGTGGTTGTGTGCGGAACTGCAGCCCACTCGATTGGCGGTTCAAATCAAGCAGCAGCTCTCCAGGAGCAAGGCTGGGCCTCCTACTCTCACCGGGGGGCAGTGATGCCCACAAAAAAAAAAAAAAAAAGATTTTTAACATCCGAGTCTCTAGGTAAATGCGCACATAAATCACAATAAGATAAGGATGTTCCCTATTATGATTGCTTTAATTTTAAAATATATAAAAATTACGAAGAAGGTAGGGGAGCAATGTGGATTTTCATTTGTTGCTGGTATGAAAGCGAAACAGCGCCAAGCCAAACCAAGCTCACGGGGACCCCCTAGGACAGGGTAGAACTGCTCTGTGGGTTTCTGAGGACCCAGAAGGAAAAAAAGGCATAGATAGGGGTGTTGACAGAGGTGTGCACTTACACAAATACATTATTCCATAAAAATAGAGGTATTGGCCTATGTACATATATTTATAAGGCAATACACCAAGGCTGCAGGCAAGATTTGGGCCTTGGCTTATCTCTTCCCTCAAAACAAAAACACTTTGTTCTAACAAATGGCACCCCATCCCCACCTTGCGCCCCACATGATAGGTGAAGACAAAATGGGTGTATAAGCAGATGTGGTGAAGACAGGGTATGGTGCCAGACTATTAATAGAGATAGTGTCTGGGGTCTTAAAGGCTTGAAGTTTTACAGGTGGCCATCCAACAGTGAAGCAGCAAGCCTGCATGGAAGAAGCACACCAGTCAGTGCAATCATGAGGTATCATCAACATCAGGCAACAGGCATTAGAAGAGTCACAGCAAACAGTAAACAAACAACAAAATACATTGGTGAGAATGGAGGGGGGGTCAGAGTAGAGACCCAGAGCCCATCTGTGGACAATGGAACATCCCCCCACAGAGGGGTTGCAGGGAGGGAATGAATCAATCAGGATGCAGTAGAACATCCAGGGGTCACCCAATATACCTCTGTTTCCTGGAGGCTTCCTCACCCCCGCCGCACCTCCCACCCCTGCTATCATGACCTCAGAACCGCTTCCCACTCTAGACTAGATGGGAGTATGTACATAGGCATAGGCAAGAGATAAAACCCACAACACTTGGAACCCAGGAACAGGAATGGGAATAGAGGTACCAAAAGAGGAAGGGCGAGGGGGTTACTGAGGTGGGAAGGAGTGGGGTACTGATCACAACGAATGACACATAACCACACACACCCATCCAGGGAGAAGGATAACAGAAACCAGAAGGGAGGAAGATGGCAGTTGGTGTGAGATTTGAAAATAATTAACAATCTATAATCTGTCAAGGGGCCACAAGAGTGGGAGAGGGGTGGTCGGGAAAGGAGCTGACCCCAAGGGCTCAATGAAAAGTAAATGTCCAGAGAAGAATGATGAAATATATGTATGAATATGGCGGATACAACTGATGTGTGAATTGTAACAAGAGTTGTAAGAGCCCTCAATAAAATTATCTTTTAAAAAAAGCCCCAGAAGTCGAAAGCCCTGTCTTTTTCCCTCCAAGTAGCTGGTAGTTTCTAACTTCCAACCTTGCATTCGCAACCCAATTTTGAAAGCCTGTGGGTTAGTTTCTTATAAAATCAAACATACACTTACAATGTGATTCAGTGATCTCATTTCTAGGTGACTAATCAAGAAGTAAAACCTGCACTGGCAACAACCCAAATGCCCTGGAGTATAGAACAGATCATAGATAGATGAGGCAGACTACTTCTAGAAAACATTAGCGTCTCAGAAGCCCACTGGGCCAGTTCTACTCTCTCCCACAGGGTTCCTAGGATCAACACAGCAGCAGGGAGGGAGTGGAGAAGTACTAGAGAAGCTATGCTATATCATACAAATGACTATTATTCATAAATCAAAGACATCATACAACACAGCACAGCAACATCCTTGAGTCTTAAATGGATTGTGCAACATTTTTTTTAAGCTAGAAACAAAAACTATATGGTCTTTGTTTCTACTTAGATGACATTCTTTAACATAAAGGCAAAAACCATAAGGCCGTCCTGCTCATTGCCTGTCCCCATGAAGGGACCGCTGAAGACATGGGTGCTACAGCAAAGGGAGATGTAGAAGCAGATGGTGTCCGGCTATCAGAAAGAATCGCTTCTAGGGTCTTAAAGAGTTGTCCCCAAACGAGTGAAGACTCGGCTAAGTCCACACAGAAGTAGCATGCCACCCTCTGTGGTCTAAGAGTGGTCAATAATAAAAACCAAGGCCGGAGGAGGGACCGGTTAGGTGCCGATGAGTCGGTTCAGACCCATCACGAGACTGTGCACAAGAGAACGGAAGACAGCACCACCTCGTCCTAGGCCGTCTTCACGAGTGTTCTTCAGCTTGACTCCATTGCTGCACCAGATGTCAACCCATCTCACTGAGGACGACCTTCCTCTCCTTTGCGGCCTCTCCAATGAACCAAACAAGTCCTCCAGAGGCTGCTCTCTTCGGACGGCATGTCCAAAGAGTATACAAGAAGTCTCGCAATCCTTGCCTCGAAGAAGCACTCTGGCCGAATTTCTTCTAAGAAAGATTGCACTTCAATGATTCTTCTCCTGCCCCACAATTCAACTGCAGCAATTCTTCTTCAGTCTTCCTTCTTCGAAGTTCAACTTTCACCTATATAGGAGGCAATTGAAAAGAGCATGGCCTGGGTCAGGCGCACGTTAGTCCTCAAAGGGACAGCCTTGCTTTTTCAATACTCTACGGTCTTGTGCGGTAGATTCACCCAGTGGAGCGCATCGTTTGATGTCCTGACTGCTGCTTCCATGAGCTTTCGCAGTGCATTCAAGCAAGATGAAATCCTTGACGACTTCAGTCTTTCTTTAGCGGGCCGAGTGGCTGCTGGTTTTGAACGGCTAACCTTGAGGTTAGCAGTCTACCGTGTAACCAACCACTAGGCCACCAGAGCTCCTGCTAGTATCAAGCAATGCCCTCCAAAGAGAATGTAGCAAACCGCCTACATAACAGTGTAGGAAGAGAGTGCTTGTTTCATCACACAGGTAGTAATGGGCGGATTTTCATTTTTGTCAATCCGACAAATCTGGGGTCTGGAATGCTATTTCTTTAAGAACAAGAAAGGTTCTGTCCCTAATCAAACAGCCTTCACCCACCCACCTGTCCCCTCACCAGCCCCCCTTTTTTTTTTCTTTTTTAAACTGTGAACTGCCTGTTCGAAGGCATTGCTGTGGTCTGTTTTAATGCTGGTGATTACTTTGTATATAAATTCCAGGAAATCGAGTGCCCTGGTACTAGGTCTCAAGGTTAGGAACTGTCCGCGCTACGGGTCCCCTGTAATCCTTAAGTGCAGAGAAACACTCTGCAGTGGGAAAGGTCCCTCCCTGGGCGATGACCCCACGGCTTCCCTACAAAGGACAAGAAGCCGCGCAGGCCCCGCCCCCAGACGCCG
>PVJH01042178.1:0-14456 GCA_004026705.1 Nesogale talazaci
CCCCCCCCCAGTCTGTGCTTGGTTAGGGGGCACTCCCTCCTGAGACCAGACTGTGGGGGGAAGGCCAGGCTTATGCCCGTGTTCTTATACAAACCTGCAGCCATCCTCCCCTTTCTGTGTGGAGAGGTGAGGTCAGTTCTTCCTTACTTCTCTCTCTCTCTCTCTCTCTCTCTCTCTCTCTCTCTCTCTCTCTTTCTCTCATATTTTTGTGAAAATAGACACGGCCAAATGGTATGGGCTACCATTCCCATTGGTGCTCCCACCACCATCAGCTTACACACACACACACACACACACACACACACACCTCTTCTCACCTCTGGATTTGTCAAGGTCCCACAAAGATAGTTCTTTACAAGTGCCCAGGACTCGAGGCAGGTCTTTTTCATTGAGTTAAACTGTTCTTTGGTGCAAAGACGGCTTCCAGAGGTAGTTTTGGTTGCAGGTGTCAGGTGTGTCATGAGGCACCTGCTTCTGGGGGTTCATCCGTGTCTCTGGGAAAGCTGGTTCCTGTGGAGCATTTGAGAAGCTGGCCCATATCTCTGGATCAGAGAGAAGCAAATGTCCCCTCTAGGCCTCTGGGTGCATGGCGTGGGAAGTTGTTCACGGAGGCCACCAGACACGTGTGTCATGCCCACGAGGCAGACTCTTCTTGTGCTGGGCACATGGGGCGGGGGGGGAGGGCGGCGGTGTACTCAGTCTCTCCCCAGGACACGGGGTCCGTTCTTTGCATAGAGTTGGTTACCTGGTGTTCGTTACCTCAGGCAGAGGTGGAGAAGAAGGGCGTTCTCTTATCCATGAGCTCAGAAAGCGGTCTCTGGAAGAGGATGGTGGGCAGCCGACCTCCTGAGAGAGCAGTCCGTGTTGGGTGGGCAAGGCTAGCTAGGTCCAGGCAGATGAAGGAGCCAGCCATCTCCACCCTGAGCTCTCTCTAGCCTGTCAGCTTCTGAAAGCGCATGTGTGCCATCGAAGTCAAGTTCACCATGGCCTTTCAGGAAGAAGTCTCACCAGGATGAGTGCGAAGACCACCAAGAGCAGCCAACATGCTCTGTGGGCCCCCTCTCCCTTCTGCTCATCATATTCCCCTTTGAGGAACATTCTAGCCTTTGAAGCTCAGAGAGTTGGGTAGTTTACCCCACTGCTTGCCCAAGGTCACACAGTGGCTCCTAAAGCCACATCTCAGTGACCTGAGGTCTGAACCTGGAGCTCCCCAGGCCAGTGTCTGAGGTGACCCCCTCAGAGGATAGTCTGGAGGGCTGACTGAAGGCCTGACTGTGTTGACATCAGATGCAAACATGCTTAGAATAGAAGCATTTAGCACGCACTAGGCCAGAAGTTCTTGTCGTGGCATCTCCTTCAGGCTGGAGGTGGGAGGCGGGGCTACAGACACCTGGCTCACTCCCCACCATGTCCCCGCTCTGACCAGCTCCCCCAGGCCACGCCCACATCAACCCTCACAGACCCCATATTCCCACCTCCCGACTGCTCCTGTCCCCTCTGTCCAGCCACAGCATGCATTAGACCTTTCGCAGCCCTCCGTGTCCCGCAGTGTCTACATTGGGTGCCGGCGGTGTGCTCAGAGGAGGCCTCTGGAGTGACAGGGTGGGCTGAGTACACCTGCCTCCCCTCTCACAGCAGTCACAGTCCCCCTGGGCTTGGCTGGGGGCAGTGAGATCCACGTGGAGGCGCTATCCCACAGACCCTTTCGGGAAACCTGACCACACACATGCGGGCTTGACAGGGAGGTCCCGTGTTTGGGTTGCCTGTCCCTTTATCAGGTAGCCATGGTCATGTGATGGCCCCTGTGTGTTTCAGAAGAGCCCCGGTGATGTCATGGATTGCAGGCTGGGCTGTTCACCGCACGCTCAGCCATCCAAGACACCAGTCGCTCCTGGGGAGAAAGATGAGAGGTTTTCGACCTGCGTAAAGAGTCTCAGAGACCCACAGGGACAGTTCTGCTCTGTCTTACAGGGTCACTGTGCCTTGACAGGCGCTCGATGGCACGGGGTTTAACATCTTGGTTCGGTTGTAGAAGGCAGCATGAAGATTGTTGGTCCGTTCACCAGTCACTTAGAAGCCATACAGCCCATTTCTAGGAGGGTCCTGAGTTTCAGGAGCCAGGGAATCCCAGCGGCTGTTGTCGCTGGCTGCAGACTGAGCAGATGCAGATCCCATAAGAAGTAGCCATGGGTCGGGAAGTGACAGTTTCTCTCGAGGGGACCCCACAGGAGGGGGACAGGGGTGACTGCCAGGAGGAAAGGGGTTCAGAATCCACATATGACACTGCCCATATTCTTGCTTACTGCCCATTGCACCCCTGACATTGCCATGGTTTGGTGAGCTGGATGGTATTGAGACCCACTGGCCCTGTGTCTCGTGAATGCTGGGAGGTCCGCCAGGGATCAGCCCTCTGGGCCTCGGCGTCCTCGTCTATCCCTGGACACAGCGATGATCACAGAGGACTCCCTGTGGAGGATGGCGTGAGAGTGACACGGGTGGTCATGAAAAGGTGTCAGGGAGAGCAATGGTTGAGTGTTGGCTGCTAGCCTGTGGAAGCCCTCCACTGTCCACGGCCATAAAGAGGTCAACTGGGAAGCCTGTGGCCAGGCCCACTCTGTCGTGTAGGGTCACCGAGGGTCAGGATCTGGTCAACAGCATGGTTTGTGTGAGGCCTCGCTTGCTGCTGGGTGTAGAGAAACTGCGTGACAAGCACCCAGTGCTGTCTGGTGATGATTACTGCTCGATCTGAGGGATGGGGGGACTGTGCAGAGGGTGACTCTTTGCCGTCCCAGCTACATCCTGTTCCTTCTGGGAATGTCTGGACTCCAGGTAGAGGTGTTTCAGCACTGTGTGGTCCTGGGGTGTGTGTGTGTGTGTGTGTGTGAGAGAGAGAGAGAGAGAGAGAGAGAGAGAGAATGCACTCGTGGATATTTGGCCACCTGCTTCTCCCCAGCATCTTCCCACCTGTGCTTCTGTAGCCCTGAAGTGACGGGGGTGGGGTGGGGGAGGCATATGAGAAGCCTGTGGCTCGAGTCCGGGCTCTAGCTCTCTAGCTTGCTGCAAAGCCCCGCACTGCTGTTTATGACTAATTGCTTTGTTTGTTCTGTTGGAGACACCTAATGTTTTTTTTCCTCGTGATTTACTCTTCTTTGTAATTAGGTATAGTGATTAGAATCTTGTTCCTATTACAATGGAGTTTTCCTTTTAATTCTCTCACATTTGCCAGGCCTGTCTCCGTCTGTTCCATTGATTGTCCCCAATTGGTTTTTCCCGAGCTGTCATGTAAATCACAGTTCAGGGTGGCTCCGAGACTGATGGGAGCCCCAGGAGTCAAAGAAAATCAAGTGGGCATTCTGCCCCAGTGGTTCCCAGGCAGTGAGTCTCTGGTGGGGCTGGTAGCTCAAAAGCCCCGGGTACAGAGCGTTGGTGGGTTAGTTTCATGAGTAATTTTTACCACACACTCCCTAGTTTATATATTACTGTGCACGCACGCACACACACACACCCCTAGGAAAAGATCTGGAAAGATAAGCGCCCAGATGTCCATAGCGAAGCTTTGTGCTTTCTTGGGTATGTGCACCGGCAGTTTCTGCGATGTACATGTGATGCATGCGTTAAAAACATAGTATCTTCTGCAGGCCACGGCACATCTGTCAACTAGCCCAAGGTCACTCTGCACATCATCAGCAGAAGAGGCCGGTCTGAGACGTCCCAGCGTGATAGTTCCTGTGTCTGAACCTCCCTTCTCTGTCAGTCGGTCAGGGAAAGAGTCAGTGGGGCGAGGTCAGGGGCAGAGGATGGGTAAGATGCAATTCCTGCTCACAAGGTGCTTATAGTTGAGGGAGAGAGACTCTTCTTTTGGGGGGTGGGGGATCTCTGCTGTGTGAGGAGCATCTTGCGTGGAGGTGGGGATGGAGGCGGTCTGTATTTGTCTTCAAGCATTAGCACGTAAGCTGGATGAGTTGAGGCAACAAGGTGACAGCGGCCAAGGAACTAACCAGTGGTTTCTCTGAAATCCTGCCACCGTGGGTATCTTTCTCTGGGGCTGAAGGGAAACAGGAACAAATTTTCCTTCAGAGGGAAAAGCAGTTTTCTTCTGTCGCCTAGACTTTTCTTCATAAATCAGCCTGCCTGTTTAGACCGCCTCTCTCCAGGCCTCAGCCCCCTTTCCTGCTGCCCCCCCCCCCCGGTCACCTCCAAACTCTTTAAAATAGACATCCGTGCACGAGGAAGCATCTTCATGTAACACTCGTCTTATCTTCACACTCACCCAGCAGGCATTCACAAAAGATGACTCCAGGGCCAGTGCAGGCGGGACCTGTCTTGTGAGACGTCCTCCCCAGCTGTGTCCAGGAGAAGACCCCCGCCTGACAATTAGGGGCGCTCAGAGCCTCCTCGGTGCTTTGAGAGGCGCGGGGCCTCGACTTGCTGCCCACGTGTGTGATAACCCTGTGAGGCGGTGTGTCTCAAGCACTCGGGGAGGCCCCCGTGGGGTTATTACGGCTCATTTAGTAGAGGAGAGAAATCTGGAATTTTCCGTGGTATATTTGCACACACAGAGATATGATAAAGATGGCTCGTGGCCTCCTCATTTTCCAGATGCCTCACAAGTGGACCAACATCATTTCTCTCTCTGGAGGCAGGGTGCCCCCATGTTGGTTTTCCCATGATCCCCTGGGCATGTCAGGGGGCCCACTTTCCCCTATGTCTTCCCTGGCCTTCCTGAGGTGGGTTCCTGAGGGCTCTGCCCCGGGTCCCAGGACTGCTGGAGCATAGCATGTGCTCAGCCTGTGTAGCTGATTTTTCATGCCTATTGAGGGGATCGCCTTCCCACACACTTGTCCTCTGTGAGGACAGAGGAGTGTGTGTGTGTGTGTGTGTGCGCAATATCAGTTGTTTTGCAGGCAGGTCCCGACAGCTCAGAAGTGCATGGGAAGGATGCATGTGTTGGGGCAGTGGGACCTTTGCAGGGCCCCCCTTTTTTCCCAATACATCATTTTACGTGGGGGCTTTTACATACATTATTACAATCCATGCCCCCATTGCAGCACTCAGACCTGTGCGGTCATTGGCATCAGCCGTTCCTGAACTCGATTTCCTCTTGCGTTCTTTGATATCAGCGCCTCTTTTCCTCCCCCCCTCCCCGCCGCCCCCACACACCCTGCGTCTGTTGCGTATTGTTATTATTTATATATAACTTGCACTGCCCTTTCGGGCCAGTCGAGCCCAAACCAGTCCTACAAATCCTCCTGTTGTTGTCCGGTGCCAGGCAGTGGACTTGGGCCCCAGGTGTCAGTGGAACTGGCCCCGCGGGGTTTTCTAGACTGTCGTCTTGAAAGAAGAGCCATGGGTAAGTGTTCGACTGCCCCGGAGGAAACGGTGAGGCAGACAGACTCTGTAAGGAAGCCCGACAATAAGGCCATTCTGCTCTGCCCTGCCAGGTGGCCTGGAGTCAGAATTGGCCGGAATGGCCTGGGATTGGTCTTTGGCTACTCCCAACCTGGGCAGTTTGAAGTGCCGACCTTCCCATTTGCAGCCCAATGCTTTAGCCACTGTGCAACCAGGCCTTCTGCACAAACCTTGGGGAACCCACCGTAGCGATGCCAAGCTTGCCGTGGATGGGGATGACGCAGGCTTTCCTACCCGGGATCTGTCATGATTTGGTACGAGGTGGTGGAAAAACTTTCCTTCTGACCTTCTCCACCCCCCACCTCCAAAATTCTTTTCTCATGACTCAGACTGTCTCTCTGTGTGTGTCCCTCCCCTTCCCCCCTCCTCACCCCCTCATGATGACTAGACACTCTAAGATTCCCGCCAGAGCCCTGAATGTTTCCAAAGCTCTCCCTGTGAACTCGTATCCAGATGTGGGCCAGTTTCTTCCAGATCTCCTCGCTCGTTCGCTCGCTGGTGCTACATCATGGGCCTTTGAGCGTGCGTGTGATGTTTGGAAGCCATCACACACACACACACACACACACACACACACACACACACACACACACAGCTCCAAATGACCAAGAGGGATTCTGCGGTTTCTGGATCTGAAGGCCATCGTTCTTATCGGACTAGACAGGAATCCCTGGGAAAGACCCGCGTCGATGATCCCATGTGGCACTGGCCGAGCCAGCGTGTGCACCGGTGACTTCCGTGGGCTCGGCGGGGACCGATGGGAGAGGTCAGTCTGGCGTGTTTCTCCCTGAGGTTGTGTTTTGTTTCGTCTTCGGTGTGCGCGCCAGACACCAAAGAAAAGGGTCCTCTGCGAATGTCGGGGAGTCGCCCATTGCAGGAGTCATCACCCAGGAGACACCTGCTGCCGTTTAGCTGTGGCTGTATTGGGGGACGTCACCCTGACTTCCTCACCTGCACGTCCCTCTCCTGTGCAATTGGTACTGGCTGGCAGCTTTGGGACTGGGAATCTCAGGTGGGCAGAGGGGCCAGTTCTTCCTTGGCCTGGGTCGCCCTAAGGCCTGGGAGCTGCACACACTGAGCGCGTGGCCCTGCCATCCATGCCCTCTCCCCAGGCTTCCACACCACCTTCACCCCCAAGTCCCCGCAGCACACCGTTGTTTTCATGGAATGAACTTGGATGTCACTTATGACTCCCAAGTCCACTCCAGTTTCACTTTTCCTTCTTTGTTAGCCACTGGGAGCAGTATTTAGATCTGAGGGGTATGGAATCTAAAGATGTTGCATTCATTCATTCCTTCTTGGTTACACCGCCCATTGTTTGCTCCCCTGCACCCTGTTCCCACCCCGCCCCCCGGGTTTCCTCATAGTCATCAAGGTCCTGTCTCCGGGTGGTTCTCAGAATTGAAGGTGCCCACCCGGACAGCCCATTCTTCCTCCCTCTGCCTCCAGGAAAACCAACCCATTTACTTCATGACAGGGCCCTTACATCTCAATTTTAAGGTGATGAATGCAAAATCCATTCCAGGGCGGAAGTTCAAGGTCCCCATTCAAGCTTGAAGGGTGAGATGCTGCTGGCTGAGAATTCTACCCAGAGCTGCCTCCTTCCCTTCCCGGAGAGAAGACAGGCCACCTCTGGGTCTCCTCGGGCCCTGCCCTCGCCTGCAGATGGCCCCGCTGAGTACTGCTTTTGTTCTAAAGCTGACAGACCTGGGGAACTGGCAGGGCCCCTCCCCACCCCCATGCCCAGATATGCTGATGAACCCACAGGAGTTGTTCAAGAGGAAGCAGAATGGGAACTCCGGCACCTGCTGGTGACAGCTCGTGCTCAGTGAAGGGGGAAAGGGGGCCCATGCCTGGCCCTCCGTGCTGAAGAATCAGAGTTCCCGGGGGTCTGGGAGAGACAGTGGTTATCAGAGCCCCCTTAGCTCAGCGCCAAGGTGTGAGGTGGTCTCCATGGAGAATGGCTCCAGGCGAGAGGTGCCTCTGAGTTTGATGGGTGCTCAGTCATCGTCGACTGGGATTCTGGGGCCACCCTGCCTCTGTCTTCCGTTCTGAGAGATGGGGCGTCCGTGACTTCTCTCGGGTGTGGAGAATTGATGCGCTGGCATTTGGAACCTGCTGGGGAGATGAATCGGAAGAACTCGATGTGACTGTTTCCTGGGAAAGTCTGCAAATAGCCTCTCGGAAGCATTCTGATAAATAACTGAACTGGGCTGGCGAGGGGGAATTTCGGCTGTCTAGAGAGCATTTCTCTTAAATATATCTCTCTCAAGCGGAAAAGAGGCGTGACGGAGAGAGCTCTGTCGGGGCTGACTTGCCGGGTATTGTCCTGTCCACAAGGGAAATGGGAGGCCGGGGAGCCTGGCCACTCCAGTATCCACCAATTCACTCTGCCCCTCCTGCAGCCCCAGACCCACGGCAGCCCACCCTCCAGCAGTCCCACCGTGGACACCCCTTCCACAGTCCCATTTCCCCTCCTCCCAGGCTGGCGTCTTCGGGCTGCTGCTGGGAGAGCAGAGCCTGACAGGTTTGGGTGGTCTCTCATCCGGGCACCTCACGGTCACCCACTGGGTGCTTTCCTTCGCTGTTGCCCTTCTCGTGGTGGGAAAATACAGGAACAGCCGCCGATCTCATGGCATGAATGACGCGTTGCCTAACCTGCCTCCTAAGCGGCAAACCTCCCCCTGCACCTGCCACCCCCAGACTGGACAACCTTGGTCGCTGCGCACGTGCCTCTTCTAGACAAGCCACCTCCTCCGACTGGCTCACTATCAGAAATGGTCTCACTCCGCAGGATGTTCCCGTGGCCTGTCTCGGCGGCAGCAGGCAGCGCTTCTCTTGATGACCGAGGAATATTTCCATTTGGGCATTTGGCTTCCATGTCCCAGGAGCCCTGCTGGTGCAGCAATGAAGCGCTCCCTGTGCATGGAAAGGCTGGCCATGTGAGCCCTCCTGCAGGACGGGGGGTGGGGGAGGTGGAGGCTGTGGCGGTGCGCGTCTGCAGGCGGGAGAGCTCTGGAAGCCCCCAGAGCGGGTTCTCCCCTGCACTGCAGAGCCCCTGGTCCGGAGTCCACCTGATGGCCATGGGGTTTGGAGCCTCTCTTCCTGCTCCCCTCAGCCCGGTGGAGATGGCGGCAGTGGGTGCACTCGTGGCATGCACCGTCTCTGGCCCTTATTTCTTTATTCCTTCCTAAATGGGGCCATTTGTCACACTGCCACTCTGCCCCCTATGGCTCCTTTGTCTTCTACCTCGTGCATCCTCGGTTCAGGGGGGGATTGGGGGGTGTGTGTACAGGCTCCGGGGAGGCTGGGTTTCTGCAGGTTTCTTTGAGGGGCTCGCCAGTAGCCCCAGGTGGGAGGGAAGCAGGGTCCCTGGGTTAAGTGCTCCATGAGGCAGTGGGGGGTGGGGGTCCTGAGCATGTCTCCTTTCTCTTGTGGCCTCATGTCTGACAGCAAGATGCTACTCATCAGCGCCCTTCTCTACCGGTGCAAGGTGGTAAACAATGCCGAGTCCCCAGCCAGCTTCCTGATTTTAAAGGCCATCCAAGCTTCCATCCACGGCTGCTAGATTTGGCCAGGACCAGCCAAATGTATATCAGGAAATGCCTTTGAAATGGGGGTTTACGGCCTGCTGTGGGCTTTCCACTTTCATGCTTAGCACATCACCATGGCTGGGGGCCGGCCGAGTGCCTGCACTACCGGGGGCTCCCTGCGCTCCTCCTCCTGCCTCAGCTCCTCTCTCCTCCCCTCTCCTGGGGCCAGAGGTTCTGATCAGCCTGGACCCCCGACACACTGCCCCCACCCGCCCCCTGGTCCAGGCTGGGTGGAGCCATCTCTGATTTCTCTTTGTTCTAGTGGTTGCAACTCACAGGGGCAGTTCTACCCTGACCTGTAAGGTCACGACAAACTGGGCTACTCACCATAAGATCGGCATTTTGAACCTCCCCTGCTGCTCCAAGGGAGAGAGGTGAGGCATTCTCTGAAGAAGACTGGGTTAAAATGAAAAGTCCAACCCGAATGGCTAAAACCTTGTCTCATCTCCCTTTTGGCACATCTTGAGTTGGCACTGCTTTTTAGTATTTTGATTTCTTTCATACTGGGGCTTAAAAAACAACCAGAGCTCAGCTCAGTTGTAATATGGGATTGTTGGTAGCCTTGACAATCTGTTAGGTATTTTTCTCTATTTTCCGGGATGGATGGACCTGTAGAGGGAATCACTAGGTTCAGAGGCTTCTGGGAGGTGTGGCAGGGGAGATGGGCCAGCAGCAATGGGGAGCTGGTTACAAGAGCCACCAAGAAGGAAGAAGGTGGGGGCGTAGTGGTTGTGCGCGGGACTGCGGCCCACTGGGACGGAGGTTCAAAAGAAAAAAAGAAGGAAGAAGGTGTTTGGAAACTGACGGTGGGAGTGAACATACACCACTTCCTGATACGACTGACCTATTGAACTATACGCTGTCTGGGTTGTGTCCCGATAAAATGGCTTAATGAGTAAGTCAATGACAGATATTACCTATGGAAGGAAAGAGCCACCATCTGGAAACCCACGGTCCAACCCCGTCCTCTACGGCCTGGACTCGATGGCAGTGAGGGTGGAGAAGCCAGTGAGCTGGTATGACCCTCCCCGCCAGCGAGGGGAGGAGAAGCAGGCATGCAGCCCAGGGGATGTGCCCTCCAGCAGGAGCGAGCACACCCTGGCCCCGTAGCCCCAGGGGTGCAGCTGATGGACTTGTAGTGACCCGGCAGGGCAGAGTAGAGCACCCCCGTGGATTTCCGAGGCTCTAACTCTTTCTGGGCGTAGAATGCCTCATCTCTCCCTCGGAGTGACTGGTGGTCTCGCACTGCTGACCTCGTGGTTAGCAGCAGTTAGATGCAGACCCACCAGCCTCTCTGGAAGCCAGTTCTTCTTCCATGTGGGTGGACGTGGTCTCTGCGCCCCGTGAAGTGAATCTCGGCCTTGCACACACCAGCACTGAGCAAGCTCTTCCTGGAACGCAGAGTGCAGGGGGCCTGGCTCAAGAACCTCCAGCCGCGTCCAGCTTCCGTCCAGCCTCTGTGCATCCTGTCAGCAGGGCCGAAGATCCCACGAACGCCTGGGGTTCTGCCACAGACAGGGCGTGTTGGAGACCAGCATGGGGAAGGTTCCTTTCCTGAACCGTCGAGGACCTGGATCCTCCCGGCTCTTCCAGCTGCTGACCAACGCCTGGGGCTTCACCTGTGATGACCAGGGGTCGCTCCTACGTGCTACACAGCAACCTGAGGTCAGCGGAGGCATCTCGGCCCTGGTGTTCTGGGGTCCTCTTAGAAAACGCCAGCCCGAAGTCAAGCTGCGGTCCCTAGATGGAGCTGCAAATCAAAACAGGGGGGAGGCGCAAGCCCAGTGAGAGGCACCCTGCCAGTCACCTGGTGGGATCGCAGCCTGGGAAACTGAGGCAAGATAGCCTGACACCAACCCTGACGGGCAAACTGTGGTGAGCACGAGACAGGGCAGCCCGGGGGGGGGGGGGTTTTGCGAGGTTGGAGACAAGGGGAGGTGAGGGAACTGGTCACCGAGGCTGGTGACGAAGAGACACAGTCATGAACAACCGAAAAGAAGCCCCATGGGGCACTACCCCCAGCGAAGGTCGACTGCAAGCACAAGCGGGTGGGTCTTCTTTATGGGCAGACCCCGGGCTAGGAACGCGCCCCCCCCTTACAGGTGACTCTTCCTTCCCTCACGTGTTAACTACATGTGCTCCCCGCCCGCCAACCCCCAAACCATGGGAAACAACCCCTGCCTTCAAAATGAATTCTTCACCGTCACTGTGCCTTGCACAGGGAATCTACGCTCCAGCTTCTAAACCCTCGAAAAGACTCAGAGGCGGGTCTTGTGGGAAAGCAGGGCCGCATCACAACCTTTCGCTGCCAGGCCCAATCCACTGCAGAATCCCAGAAGGCACGGTCTGAACGGATCCCCTCCTAGCCGGGACGGCCTGGGCTTATCTTGTTGAGTCTCGGGGTGGAAGCCCGGCACGTGAGGGGGGAGGATGGTTCTCCCCGCCTGGCATGTGGCAGGCCTGGGTCTGTGTTCAGTTCCACGGGGAAGGATAGACTCTCCTCCCTGGGAACATGATGCTGGCTCCTGTGCTGTTTCTCAGGGGTATTTAAAGTAACAGCACCTGACAGTTTACCAGCAGCTGGGGGCGGAGGATGGGGTGTTTCTGCTTCAGAACGCAAACTGTCGCCTGAGTTGTGCCACATGTACTCGTGATCAGGAGAATTCGGGTGCTGCACCTCGTTCGGTCGTCAGCAGAGACCTGGAGGCTCCTGCCCGGGGTCAGCGAGGGAGCGCCTGGAGGGAAGGCCGGGTGGGCTCGTGGCCCGCCATCCTTGTTTAATTTCCTTTTTCCCTGGTCCCAATTTGAATTGCCAAAATATGTTAGTTTTGCAGTGCATTATTTCATTTGCCTGCTTTGTAATTCTCCCTTCCCTCAAACAGATGAAAATCATGGCACTAAAACAAATTGACAGCTCTTGAAATGAGAAAGATCTTTATCCTTCACAGTGTTGATGTAGAAATAAATGAAAGGAAAACATGCCTGTGGGGTCTTGAAGCGGCTTGGGTTGGTACTTTGGGAGGGTTTTGTTTTAAGGGACTAGTTTTCTCTCTCCCTTCCTTCTTCCCTAAAGGGGGCTTGGCTCGGGGAGGAAGTGGGGTGGCAGTTATTCTGCCAACCCCTGCCCAGGTGTACGGGTCTGCATCGGGGTATGGACATGAAGGGCAAGCCAGAGGTTTCCCACCCAGAGGTCCACAGGAGGCAGCCACGGCCTCAGGCTGGCTCCACGACTTCAAACAGTCTATCAGTCATTGGAGTTGGCCCGCCTGCCCCGACCCGTCACCCCTAGCATCCTGAAGGCCAACTAAATGCCAGGGATGCTTGCTTTGAAGCGACACTATCCACAGACTCACAGAGATCCCAGAGAGGGCTTCTGAGGTGTGGTCAATCGTTATGGGAACAGACAATTCACGTTTCTCCCAGGGAGCTCCGCCAGTGGGTTTGAACCGCTGACTTTGCGATTGGAGGTACTACGCTTATTGGGGGACTGGCTTTGGAAGGAGAGTCCCAGCTCACTCTGCCTGTGGCCAAAGGTCGTCATGCTGTCAATTGGGCCATTTGGGGTGAGCATTGATCAGTGCATACCTGCACCACCCAAGTGCCGATCCATAGAGTTTGTTCCTTGCGGGAGATATTTCAAAACACCCAAGATCTAAGTGTCGAGGATTCAATGGAAAGGAAACGTTGGAAACCACCGGAGGCGATACTGTTTTTCCGTGTGTGTGTGTGTGTGTGTGTGTGTGTGTGTGTGTGTGTGTGTTCCCAATCAGCATGCTCGCTCTGAGCACTTACTTGTGTGTTGTGGCTCGGGTGGGTGGTCTGGGGGTGCAGAGCTACATCAGACACTTCCTGAGGAAGGTTAAGGGAACAGCCAAGTGGGGCTGTCAGCACAGCTACCTCTGCACAAAAGAAGATTTCCTAGCAGGCCACCGTCGTAGGAAACACAGATACTTTTCTCCCCTACCACCCCTATGTTTACTATGTCCAAATCCAGAGGAATTAGGGCGTACTTGTTTGAACTGTAGACTGAACCACCACAGGGGTTCTTGAAATAGAGTGGCCTAGTTGGTTTGTCTTTGGTGATTAAAAAACATCTCTTTTTAAATAGCTTAGGACTCCTGCAGGAGTTGCAAGCGCAGTAAGAAACTCCTCCTACCTTCGCGCCATGGGATTGTCTGCCCCGCCCACAGAGAATGGTTAAATTCGCAGGCGTGGCTGGTGTCACACCACCCCGACTGGTGCATGGGTGTGTGGGCGTTTTGTCTCAGGGAGATCCATGCAGTGGCCGCCACCCTCCTCGCAGACGGCTGCCCCTGCCCCCCTCCCTCCTCACATCAACCCTGCAGGGTCTGCCAACACTTTCCCCTGGTCTCTTCCCCGCCACTGCCTCTTTCTCACTCCAGAACATCATCAGTGGGGCAGTGCACACAGTGAAACCTGGAAGGTGGGTGGGGGTGGGGGTGGGGGGGCGGAAATCTGTTTCTCGCTCAACAGAATTGCTTTGCGACACCCCCCCCCCCCCGCTGTGGGTGTCACTGGTTCATTTCTTTGTATCGTGAGTAGAATTCCATTCAGGGGAACACTAGTGACTCGGTGGGTCAGCTGTTAACCAAGAGATCGATGGTTCAAGCCCCGCAGCCGCTCTGGGGAAGGGAGACGGTGGCCATTGACTTCTGTGAAGATTCCAGCCTTGGGAACCCTGTGGGGGCAGCTGCGTTCTGTCCAGCAGGGTCACCGGGAGTCAGAATTGAGTTGCCGGCAGCAGGGTGGGGTTTGTGGCATTTTTGTCGTGTGTGTGTGTGTGTGTGTGTGTGTGTGTGTGTGTGTGTTTGTGTGTTCCTAGTATTCCATTCTCGGATGTGCCAGTTTGTTTCTCCAATCCCCTGGTACTTTTAAAATACGATTTCTTTGCACACAGGCCATGGCAACATAGTCCATACAGCAAGGTACACTTACAAGAAGAAGTCGCACCCTCCGGATAGATTGTGCTCCCGTGAAATTTGTGGCAAAGCGTCTGTTTGTTATTCCACCCCCCACACGCACTCAGTTTTTGTTTGAGTGTCGCTACCTATCGCATCTCAGGTGGTAGACTCCACCTCTCTTTGAGCAGATGCTTCTTGCGCGTCTGTGAGTGCTGGGTGCTGGGGTGTGTATTGGTCATTAGGGGTCAGGGTCTAGGGCCGCCCTTTACTACTGTCCAGTGCTCTCCTGTGCTGCTTATTAACATCGGCTTCAGATTAGGGGGAAAGTGAGCCGCTCCCATCACCTTTTTACAGATAGTCAAGGACCTGGCTGTCTCTGACAGCCCTGCCCATGCACCTGTAGGAGCGGAGGAGCTGGGGTTGGAATCTGGGGCAGATGGTACCACACCAGCTCCTTTGACACCACCCTTGGGTCTTCCCGAGTCCACCCACACAGAGCCAGTTGTCCCTCTAGAAAATGAGCAGGTGTGTT
>PVJH01042179.1:0-14472 GCA_004026705.1 Nesogale talazaci
TTGGAAGGAACATGATTGGAGAATTGGTGACAAGGAGGTATGGGGAAGAGATATGTGAATGGATATGTCTGAATGGGCCAAAAAAGTATATGTAATTGTGTCTCATGTAAATGCTCATCAAAAGTTTACCGCTGAAGAGGAGGGCTTTAACAATCAAGTAGATAAGATGACACGCGCTGTGGACACTGGCCCTCCTCTTCCCTCTGCCACTCCTGTTATTGCCCAATGGGCACATGAACAAAGTGGACATGGTGGCAGGGATGGAGGTTATGCATGGGCACAGCAACATGGACTTCCTCTCACCAAGACTGACTTGGCCACAGCCACTGCTGAGTGCCCTATTTGCCAGCAGCAAAAACTGACGTTAAGTCCACGGTATGGAACCATTCCTCCGCGAGATCAACCAGCAACTTGGTGGCAAGTTGATTATATAGGACCACTCCCATCCTGGAGGGGGTGGTGCTTTATTCTGACTGGAATAGACACCTATTCTGGATATGGATTTGCCTTCCCTGCACGCAATGCTTCTGCCCAAACCACCATTCGTGGACTTACGGAATGCCTCATCCACCGGCATGGCATCCCACATAGCATTGCTTCAGATCAAGGAACTCACTTTATAGCAAATTCAGTGTGGCAATGGGCCCATGCCCATGGAATCCACTGGTCATATCATGTTTCTCATCATCCTGAGGCAGCTGGCTTGATAGAATGGTGCAATGGGCTCCTGAAGACACAACTGTGACGCAAACTACTTGGCAACAACTTGCGAGGCTGGGTCAGTATTCTCCAGGAAGCTGTATATGCTTTAAACCAGCAGCCAATATATGGTGCTGTGTCTCCAATAGCCAGGATTCATGGGTCCAGGAACCAAGTGGTGGAAACTGGAGTGGCACGACTCACTATTACTCCTATTGACCCACTTGCAGCATTTTTGCTTCCTGTCCCAGCAAACCTATGTTCTTTGGGACTGGAGGTCCTAGTACCGAAGGAAGGACCTCTCCAACCTGGAAACACAGCACAGATTCCACTGAACTGACAGCTGAGAATGCCCCCTGGTCACTTTGGAACAACAGATCAGGAAGGGTTTCACTGTACTGCATGGTGTGATTGATCCAGATTATCAAGAAGAAATTGAACTGGTGTTACATAATGGGGCTAAAGAGGAATATATCTGAAATCCAAGAGATCCGATAGGCCGACTCTTAGTGCTACCATGCCCTGTGATAAAAGTTAATGGTAAATTACAGCAACCCCATCATGACAGAACATCTAATGACCTAGACCCCTTCAGGAATGAAGGCCTGGGTCACCCCCCCAGGCAAAAAAACACAACCAGCTGAAGTGATTGCTGAGGGCAAAGGCAATACAGAATGGATAGTAGAAGAAGGTAGTTCTACCTACCAATTATGACCACGTGATCAATTGCAGAAGCGAGGGTTGTGATTATTCATGTATTTTCTCTTTATGAGCTCATTGAATATTTTTCTTTGCTCATGTATGATTTATCAGCTTCAATTGGACTCAGTGTTCTCATTTATATGTATGAGAGATGTTTAATGTTAAGTATAAGTTTGATTTCATTGATATCTAGAAATTCTATATGGGTAAAAAATTGTGTACAGGTGCCATGTTGGCAAGGGGTGGATTGTAATGGGTAGGTTCGTTATGCCAAAATGGCCACAGAAGGTTGGTGGGTCTGTTGTGACGGCACAGCCAATGAACATTTGGAATGAATTGAAGGGAAGATATAGGAAGGGCTTGGCAAGGCCTGCCCTCTCTCTTGTTTCCGGATCTTCGGACCAGAGAGCTGTCTTGTTCATCCTGTGCCTCTACTTCCAAGCAACACAACCCATGGGACACCTAATCGTGGACTGTGTTGCTATAGCCTGGATTGCTCTATAGAGGACTACTCAGCGGCCCTCCAGACTTGAAGGACTGCCAGTCTTCTAGTTGCCTCATGTAAATGAGTTGCACTGAGCAATCTGTACTGCTTTATAGATAGTAACTGTTTCTTTCTTATCTTATATACCCTTCTCTATATATAAATATATAAAAAGAATTACTAGTGTCCTGAATTTTATTTCTCTAATAGAACCCTGCCTGACACATATACTTTCACAGAAAATAGATAATTGGAGGACAGAAAAAACTACTCCAGATTGGCTTGAGAAGACTAGGGCAGATAAACAAACTGGTTTTGTGCTTTGTTATAGTTTTCTCCCCTGAAATTTTTGATTGTGAATTGGATGAAGTTATACAGGGAAGATCTGCTTCCACAAGGTAAACCTAGAGTGTGGCATGCCAATGATTGTAATCCTCTCAGTATAAGATCCCACGCCTCCCTTTATTTTCAGTGACCTTTCATCCCTTTACATAACCCTCCAGAACTTTGTTCTTGCACAGATGCTTCCATTTTGATGTCATTTTAAAATAATTCTAAAATATGTGTACAACCTCATTGTTAGCATCCACCTTCTCACAATATCTATTATTTGGATAAAAATTTAAACATGGTGGTGAGTTCAGTACCAGACCTGAAGGATAAATAAGCTTCATAATCTTGGGTGAGGTACAGGAAGGGGTGATATCAATGAGTCTCTCTCCAACTAGAAAGCTTAATCTTTTTATGATTTTTGAAAATTGTCCTGCACATTTTTTCCTATTCACTTCAGAACCTTCTAAAGTCGTCTCTTTGACAATTTGGTGGTGGTAATCAGTCACAATGTAGTTCTTCTGGTCTAAGGGTAATGGAAATTGATGTTCATATGGTTCATTATTTCATTGGACTTACTATTTCCACGTGTCTTCAATTTTCTTCACTCTGGTAGCCTTAGTGGCACAATGGCTATAAGTTGGGCTGTGTTGTGCATGCTCAGCAGTTTGAAGTCAACAACTAAATTTTCTATGCCAGTAAACAATTGATCTTAGAAATTCCCCAAAGTAGCTCTATCCTCTCCTAAAAAGTCACTATGAGTCGCAAGGGACTCAGTGTCAGTCAGTCAGTGAGTCTTTTCTCCAGAAGAGTAGAGAAAAATAATGGTCACTTGTGAACTCTTAAGACCAAACTTGCTACTCACCAATGTGTATTGTGAAACCCTGTTTTTGTGAACTTGTGTCAATTGACCAGGGTGCCTCCTAAGATTACAGTCCTGAGTCCTCAAGGTCAGTGATTCATCCTCTCTCGGTATTTGACTATTTCTAATGACTTCTCAAATTTTTTTCCTGTGTGTGTTCCATCACATTAAAAATAGATAAATCATTTGTTGGTGCTCTTACATATATTATTATAACAAACCATATGACTGTTATCTTGAGCACATATTTACAATTATTGGCATCAACGGTTTCTAAACTTTATCTATTTCTTGAACTCTTTGATATCAGCTCCTCTTTTTTCTCCTCCCTCAGCCATTTTGTTACCCACAAGAGTCCTAATGTATTACATATTATTACTACTATTTGCACATATCTTCATTGCTATCATTTCCCCATACTTTCCCTTCCTCTCCCTATCCTTCTCCTATACTCCTGGAATCATTGGTCACCTTGCTTTTTGGGGGGCATTTATCTTTCCTGAATCCCATATACTGAAAGCTGAAGTCTGTGTAATTGTCTGTACATCATTTTAGCAGGAATTGAGAGATTGGACTGAAATCAAAATAGTTGAGAGAGGAAGAATTAAAGAACCAGAGTGCTGTGCATTTTGTTGTTATACTGCCCCCTCAATGCATGTTTGCCTCCAAGCAGCCCCACTACATTGGGACATCTAATTTTTCAAGGATGGGTTCTGGGTCTCCAACTTGACTTCTCTCCATCACCTCAGTGATCTTATTAATTTTAGAAACTCTGGTTCTGTTGCTGTTGACATTTCATGATCACATATGCTGATATTCTTCTCTCATGTGGGCTTTGTTGCTCCCCTGCTAGATGGCCACCTGTTTGGCTTCAAACTTTTAATAGCCGATTTGCTTATGCACCCAGTTTCTCTTAAGTGATCTTGCTTGGTTTGTGGCCATAGACCAGTGCCACAATATTATAGCAAAGTGTTCTTGTGCTGATGGGATACTTAATAGAGGCCCAGAGTCCATCCACTGCCTCAATGTATTACCATATGTGACGGTCATGTATCTATGTCAATTTCATGATTGAGATGTAGGGGTGGAGTCTGACCTGTTAATCTGGAGATAGCAATGAGGCCTCTGTGGGGGCATGTCTTTCTCCTAAGAATTCTGGGCAGTCTCTCAGTATTTCCTAATTAGAGAATAGAGACTTGACTCAGTCTCCAAGATGACGAACCACTAACAAGACAAGAAGGCAGCATCTGAGGAACCAGAAAAGCTGAAGTAGAAGCCACATGGCCTTACGCTGATGGAACCAGACTTCTGAAGCAGGAAAAGCCACAGAAAGACCCCTGCCAGTGATGAGATGTTTCTATCATCAATGAATACTGCTGATGGACCCTGAGTCTTGGAAATGAGGAGCCATGAGAGGACTCCTGGCAGAGCTGGGATTCTGCACCCACTTGTCTGCATGAGTTGGAAGGAGACTTTATAGACTGGGCTAATATTGCACTTATGACATTGAACTGGATTGGGTTGCAATATTTCCTCAATGTTCCAGTTCTCTTGTACATAAACATTTCCCTTATATCCATATGTATGTTTATGAATTTGTTTCTCTAGTCTACCCAGAGTAACACACCATATAAATATATGTACATAGGCCAATACCCATATTGTTAACTTTCAAGATATTTCCATATGTACCCCTCTATGTTAATACTGCTATAAAAAGTTTTGCTTCCTCTTTATTTTCCCTATTTTATTTTACCTTTCTTCTACTCCACATATCATGTTCACTCTTCATTTGCCTCCAGCTAAGTTCCTGCTGTGCCACCACTATCAGGATTCTTATTCCCCACTCACTGTTGATTCTAGATTCCTAGTTGTTCCCCCTGTCTGTGACCTTGTTTAATCACTGCACTTTTGCCCTCAGCTCCTCTTGGCCCAACTTCGCCTCCAGGAACCATTGGTTTTGTTGTATAGGGACATACGTGTAATTTATTGTTTTTCTCCCTCTCTCTTTGTTGTTCTAGTTCATTTGTTGGTTGGTGCTTTGTCTTCATTGATCTGCTTTGTCTGTCTATATAAGATAGTCATGAGAAGCAAACCCACCACAAATGTTGATAATGTTTCCCCTTGCAAAGTTACAAGTGGTCAGAAGTCTATATTATTCCATAAAGAAAAATAAGCTAACACCTTTGTCATGTATTTTAAATCTATTAAAGTCCCATAAAGTTGGCTTAATCCAACTTGTGATGTTGTAAAAGGAGCTTTGGTGGCAGTGGTGGGTTATGCCTTGATCTGCTCTCCACCTATTCAGCAGGTCACATTCTCTAGTTGCTCCAGGGAGAACGGAGACTCTATGCTCTTGTAATAAGTTACAATCTCAAAAACCCACGAGGGCATTTCTACTTTATTATGTAGGATAATAATGGGTCAGAATTGACTCAGTGAGAGAGATTTAGTAAAGCAGTACAGAAATATATTCATGGAAAACGTTTGTACATTATGTACAGTAATTTAATTCCTAAAATTCTACAATGCAGCAAGGTAACCCCAGACACCAAATAATGGATATGGAAAATATTTTTAAATGCATTACTGGAAATTGAAAAGAATAGGTAAAATATATGTATTTGTTATATTTTACTACTGATGTTGCTGTTAATTCTGCTACTACTAATATAATAGGTTTTATTAATTTATTGTATCTCTGAAAAACATATGTCCTCAAATCATAATTCCTGTATTTAAGATTGTGATCTTTTTGGAGAATAAGTTATTTCTTTGAAGATTCTATTAGTTAAATTAATGAGATCAGCATGGAGTAGAGTTTCATGAATGATAAAACAGAAAAGTTGGGAGAATAATAAAGGGGTAAGGTGCAAAAAAAATCTGCGAAAATCAGCCTAGACTAGACAGCTTCACTGGAGAAGTGTACAAAACATTTAGAGAACAGTTAGCGTCAATTCTACTCAAACTCTTCCAGAATATAAAATGTGATAGTAAACTTCTGAATTCATTTTGTGAAGCAAGCATAACCTTGATACAAAAACAAGCAAAGACATACCCAGAATAGAAAATTATAGACCAGTATGCTTCCTTAGCACAGATATGTCAATCTTTACAAAATCCTAAGCAATAGAATTCGAAATTTATTAAAAATATTAATGCAATGACTAGGTGAGATTCATATCAGGTACACAAAGATGATACAATGGTAGAAAAATACATGTGGTCTATCATATAAATAAAACAAAATAAAAGGGGCTACACATGATTGCATATAGAAAAAATATGCAGTGTCCATCCCTGGTAACAAAGCACTCAACAAAATAGGAATAGAAGGGGAATTCCTCAATCTAATAAAGAAGTGTTAGTTTTGGTGAACTGGAGAAATAAATTCATAGACAGTCACATGAGTATAACAAATAATTTTATATACAAGAGCAATTGAATACTGAAAAATTATCCCAGCCCAGTCCAGTTCAAGTTCATAAATCTGTTAGCAATCCATATGCCCAATCTATAAAGTCATCTTCAGACTCATGAAGCACATGCAGTGACATGAAATGCAAGAAAATCAAGGGCCAGTGGGTGGAAAATCTTGTGAGTCCAGTGGCAGTGTAAGCATCTCAGTGATGCTGTGGGTCTCCACGTGGATCCTCCAGCTTCAGGACTCTGGCTCTATCAGTGTGTCTCCATGAGGATCCTTGCCAGTAATGTCTCAGAGGGAGTGAGATGTGGCCGCCTCCCATGAGCTATTTGTCTCCTGAGTATCTCCAAGTGAAGCCATTCAGCTGCCACCTGATTGACAGGATAGACTCCACCCTCTACTCTAAGTCTCAAATTGACAACAGACTATGTAACTACCACACAAGGGTATGTATAAAAACAACAACAACTATGACCAATATGCACATTAGTGCTTTCCAAAGTTCATGATACTTGAGGGGCACTGGAATGACCCAGAGGGGCTGCAGAAGCAGATGCCTGTGCTTACCTGGATAGTGAGCTATGTACAAATATTTTTAATTTTCCAGAGGCACAATTATTTATTTTTCTAGAGGCCAGTAGACCAAATTTATTTGATAATGTACTATCTAGATCAGTGGAGAAAAGAAGAAAGCATTCCCCTTAAAAAAGATGTTCTTTATCCTCAAAAACATGCAAAAAAATGGGTAACTTTGGAAAGGATAAATAAGTCTTCCATTATAAAAAAAGTGAGCTGTTCTCCCTATATTAATATCAGGTCCCTGTATCAACAATTGACTTAAAGTAGGGTTCTAGAGATTAAGGGGTAAATTAACCTTATGCATTTTCTGTTGTCCATTTTTTATTTTAATAATATGTTTAAGCTATAATTTCCATAACAGCAAAACTCGTGAGATAAATCATAGAAGATAGCTAGATAAAAATGTATGTATGGAAAACAGCTGACATAATTGTAAATGAGAGTCAATGCAGTCAGGTTCATATCTGTGGGTCAGATGTTAATTGGAGACTTCTTTTGATTCATATTGCTGTGGGGAAGAGGAAGAATTTGATTTGGTTTGGACAGAGTGTATCTTTTAAATGATACACAACAAGAGTAGCATCTCTAGATTTTCTACACATCATACATCTACAAAAGTATTCATTTCATTTTATAATTATAAAGGCCACAATGCTGCTATCTCAAGCTAATAATGAAAAAAGTGAGAACTTGTATTTTGTAATTACCAAAATAGAAAACAGACATGTGAAAAAGACTGCATAGAATTAGTCAAAATCAGTCTTAAAACTTTCATTTAAAAGGTTTGCTTGTAATTTTAAGCTTATTTTGAGAAAGAGGAAAATTAGAACAGGGGCGGTTTCAACTCAATATACAAACAGGTTTAATATATAGATGCTGAACATATAGGCAGCCCCTTTAGATGGACGGGAATGGTATCTGCTTCAGGACAGGGGAGTTCAAAAGTTGGATAACACTTAGAAATAATGCAGAGGAATGTAAACATTGTTCAAATGGTTTAATTAGAAATTCTAATTGATTTTTTAATCCTTTTCTGCAATTTTTTCTTTCTTGACAATCACAAAATAGTCACCATGTCTTCAAGTAATTCTCGTTTTTTTCTTATATTACTGAAAAATTATAAAACACATATTCATGGTATTAAAAATAAAATACAGACCATGTAATATTTATAATAGAACAGTAAAATATGTGTAATTAAAAATTATGAGTTGTCAATATTACCATGTAATAAATAGAATGTCGGGTCACATACTCAGTTAAAATTAAACAAAAGAGGAAATTGTATATATATATATAATATATATATACTCATATATTAAAATCTGACTTTTCCAATACAGTGTGCAATTCATTTTGTATATGCCAATTTTGTATAATTAATTCCTATTACCTAATGGTCTGCTTTTAGATGTCAAGAAGTTGACACCAACTCATGTAAAAGTTTTGTACAACAAAACCGAACGCTATCCAGCCCCATGTATCTCCATATTTGTTGTTATACTTGATCCATTGTTGCAACCACTGTGACAATCCATGTTTTCTCTTTTTCACTGACCTTCTACTTTACCTTCTACTTTCTTCTTCATGGACTGGTCTTTCTTGATAACATGCCCAAAGTACAAGAAACAAAGTCTCACCATCCTCACTTTTAAGAAACATTAATAATGAACTTGCTTCAGGACAGATTTATGCATCCATGGAGTAGTTCTTGGTACTTTCTATATTTTTGACTGGGATCATCTTACTGTAAATTCATCAATCATCATTCAGTTTTCTTTATTCATTATTCAACTTTCACATGCTTTGGAGACAATGGCTGCAATCCGGCTCACTATTATGAACTGTTTCCCTGTTGTGCATAGGGTAAATATGGCATGGAAATGACCAAAGCACCTACTAATGCCAGTCGTGAGTACTGTCTGTGACTTTGTGGGCAGTATGAAGCCCACTAATGCCATGGGAGGGAAGATTAAGGTCAGAGTAGGATAAGAAAGATTCATGGATCTAACCAGGTGTGATCTTTGCCTCAGAGGAATTGTCCTTAGGCAGATGTAGCGCTGGATTTTCCTTCCCACTTGCATTGCCAGAGGAGATCAGGGGTGACACCTCAGTAATATCTTTATTTACCTCAGTGGTAAACATTGCACATTTGCGTTTGAACAGTTTAAAGAGTCCTTGAGCCACAGATTTGTCTAACACACTGCATAGAAAGTCTCCACTAATGCTTCATTGGACAATGATCATGGATCTCAGTAAAAGCAACAACAAAAAGCTCCTTTATGATGCCTGTTATTTATTATTTATCAATGTACTGTCTATTAGCCTAATTGTGAGAATTTTCTTTAAGTTAACTTGCAATCTACACTGTATGTTGCAGTTGATGCTATTTATCAGTAAGAGGTTGTAAATTCTTACAGGAGCAGAAAGCATTATCTTTTTCCAATGGAAAGCCTGGCGATTTCAGACTGTTGTACTTGTGGTTAGAAGTTTCACAAAAATCTATGAAGTACCTGGGCTCCTATTCCAACGTCACCAGCTGGATAAGCAAACACCCATAGAATCCTTCAAAATATCAATTCAAGGCTTAAAGTTATGTCAGCATGAGAAATGTTAAGCTTGCTCCTCCTTTCTGTTTTGGTTTTTAACTTCAAATCTTTACAAATTTTCTTATGAAGATTTAATTTTCTTCTGGAGTTGCCTTTACATTTTTTTAGTTTCATCCTTTTCTGTCATCACTCTTTCTCATTTGATAAATTTACATTCAAGAGAAAGTTTTAAAAAATTGTAACACATACTTTTATACTTTCTTTTCCCCTAGTATTTTAAATGAGCTTTTCATTAATTTATGATGATCAAGATGTCCACAACTTGCCTAGCCATAGGTCATTAGCATTCAGTGTGTTAAATCTTGAGATGGTCTCTAAGTTTATGTTGCTTGTATTCAAGGTCATATAATGGCTCTGAGGCTTGTTGTAATTTTCTTCAGCTCCAGTATGACTTTTCTTTCTTTCTTTTAAATAATTTTATGGGGGCTCATTAAACTCTTATCACAATCCATATATGCAACCATTGTATGCAAAGCACATGTGTACATTTGTTGCCATCAGCATCCTTTTAGGACATTTTCTTTCCACTTAAGCCCTTGATATTAGCTCCTCATTGTTCCTTTGCCTCCCCACTCCTCTGTCCTTCATGAATCCTTGGTAATTTATAAATTATTATTTTTTCATACCATACACTGTCTGATGTTTCCCTTTACCCACTTCCCTGCTATTGTACTCCAGGGAGAAGTTTATATGTAGATTCTTAAAATCAGTTCCCCCTTTCTACATCACCTTCCCTCCACCCCCCACATACCTCCCCCCAGTATTGGTACTCTCACCACTGGTCCTGGAAAGGTCATCTGTCCTGGATTCCCCATGTTTCCGATTCCTGTCTGTACCAGTGTACACCCTCTGGTCTTACTGGATTTGTAAGGTAGAATTAGGATCATGATAGTGGGGGAGGGAAGGGGAGGAATCATTTATGAACTGAGAACAATTGCATATTTCATCATTTCTACTCTGTACCCTGACTGGCTCATCTCCTCCCTGTGACCCTTCTGTAAGGTGATGTCACTTCACTTACAGATGGGCTTTGCATCCCCAATCTGTTCTTGCCTTCATTTATAATGATATACTTTTTAATTCTTTGATTCCTGATACCTGCTCCCTTTGACACCTCTTGGTGACATAGGCTGGTGTGATTTCTCCATGTGAACTTTTTTGTTTCTGAGATACCTGGCTGCTTGTTTACCTTCAAACCTTTAAGACCACATATACTATATATTTTATGGTGGGGCTACATGGGAGATGAGAAGGTGGGGAAAGGACTTGGTGTTGACTGGCCAGGGGTAAGGGAACAACAAGTGATCCAAAATCAGTGAGAAAGTCGGTGTGAGAGGCCTGATAGGGATTGATCAAGAGTAATGTAACAGATAAATTACTGAAATCCAAAAGAAGGCTGAGCATGATAGTAGGACAAGAGGGAAGTAAAAAGAAATAGAGGAAAGAACTGGGAGGCAAAAGGCATTTCTAGATATCTAAATATAGGAATGTGCATAGGGAAATATATTTATATATAATGATGGGGAAATATATCTTGATGCATATACATACAGGGTTAGTATTCAGGCAGCAGATGGACATTGGACCTCGACTCAAGTACTTCCTCAATGCAAGAATACTTTTTATTAATTTGGCATTCCATGAAGCTCACCTTTCCAACACAATTGCTAAAGACAAATATGTACATAAGCAAACATGGTGAAGAAAGCTGATGGTGCCTGGCTATCAAAAGATATAGTGTCTGGGGTACTAAAGGATTGAAAGTAAACAAGTGGCCATCTAGCTCAGAAGCAACAATGTCCACACGGAAGAAGCACACCAGTATGTGTGACCACGAAGTGTCAAAAGAATAATTTATCAGGTATCAAAGAACAAAAATTTATATGATTGCCTGTCCACCTTCCTGATATGATTACTGAAGATAAACATGTGTCTAAGCAAATGTGGCAAAAAAAGCTGATGATGCCTGGCTATCAAAAGATATAGAATCTAGTGTCCAGTGTGTTTTTTATATGAGCATTTGATGGTCTATTCCACAATTTGTACTTATTCCTGTATTGCTGATGATACTGAATTTCTCCATTGACTCTATTCAGAGAGATAGTCCATTTGATTTCTTCAGTGCTTCTTCAAGTATTTTATTTAAGTTCACAACTGTTGAGTGCAACTTTTGACATAGTTATTCACTACTAAATAAAACCCCTTCATCTGATAAGGTCAAAGTGTATAATCATCATTTATGATGCTGCAAAAAAAGTATTTGTAATGAAAAATGCATTAGACTTGAAAAGTCCTATCAAGTGTGCTCCAGCTTTATTTCTATAACCAAGTCCATACTGTCTCACAATGGAACTTTCCTCTTGCTTTCTCGCAATGGATCTTTCCTCTTTGTTTTCTTCTAATCATTGATAACTATCAATGCATACTGATTGTACACTTGATCAATATCTGCGTGAAGAACCAAAATCAAACTCACAGCCATTGAACTTTGTCAACTCCCAGTGACCGTACAGCACATGGTATAGAAGCAACCCCCCTATGAATTTTTAAGACTGCAATTTTGTAGGGGAGGAGAAAGTTCCATCATTCTCCTAAGGTTTTCACATTGCTGAGCTCGCAGTTGGCAGCCCAATGTGTAACCATTATGTAACCAGGTCTCCAAAAAAGACATTATGATGCTTCATTTTCCTCATCGTTGGCTCTAGTGGTCAGTGCCTACATTTGTACAAAATTTATATTAACTACTCATCTTTATAGGAAGACAAATATTACTATTTCACAGAAAGTATTTTACTTCAAGAGAAATATTAAAAATGTTCTTTTTTAAGATGAATATAAAGCAATTCCTCTTAAATTTCTCATTTTTGTCATAGTAAGCTATTTGACTGTCTGATTCAAAGACAAATACATTTCAACTTACGGGCCTAAGATATCAAACTTTATATGTTCCCTTTGGAGAACTTCTACTTTCTTATATTTGTACTTTGTACATTCCTTGTTCAAATAATTAAGGCTGTTTAAAGATTTTTTTCTTATTTTGAATGGTGTCCCATCAGTAAATAGATCACTAAATAATGCTACATAAGGTCAACTAAATTTCAGAAAATAACTCTACCCCAACCATATTTTGAGTACATTCTGCCTGCCCTAAGGGACTCATATCTCAGCAGTATATCAAAATAAATACCCTGCTGGTTCTTTTAAAGATATTTTCAGGGGCTAATCCCTCAGAATTGGATAGTCTTTTCCTTCTTGTCTATTCTTAGTCTGAAAGTGCTACCAAAACTTGTTCACATGAGTGATCATGCTGGTGTTTGAAAGAATGTCTTAAACATGAGAGCAACAGGAAAGTCACATTCATACAACAGATTATCAGTGAATGGTGATAATATAGGAAGGAGAGTCAATATACATTAATAAACACCACCCCAACTACCACAGTCAATTTCACCACATCATGAAGTTCTATGAGAGAGAACTGCGCTTTAATATTTCTGAGACAGTAAATTATTACCAGACAAGATGACCTCAATTTTCTTCCACAGAGTGGCAGGTGAATATGAACTGGGGACCCTGAGATCAGAAATCCCATGATAACACACTGTGCACCAGTTAGTTCACCCATTAATGAAAACACATATATGCATATATGTGGAGAAAAAATATATATGAAAATCTATATTGATACTTGCACAAATCTGGACTTCCCTCATTGTTTTCCCAAGTACTTTATTTAATGTAGAATAGAAAAGCCCTGGTGTCCTGTGAGGTTATGTGTTGAGCTGCTAACCATAAAGTCAACAGTTTGAAATGACCAGCTGCTCCATGACAGAAAAATAAGATATGACTCCTGCCCACAGGGGCAGTTCTGTGCTGTCTGACTAGGTCACTGTGAGTAGGACTCCACTCTACAGCAGAATGTGTTGTTGTCACTTGTTTGTTTTTTGGATGAACATTTTGACATATTTACATATGACGATTCAATAAAGTTATGGTATTTGATTCTGAATTGAGAAGTCTTAACAAAATTATAAAACCGTCATAGAAAACAAATGAAACTAAACAAAATGTAAAATATAACACTGATGTGTATAGTTGCTTAAGTAAGGCACTGAATGTATAATGTATAATGATTTTAAAGCATTCCAATTAGGAATAAAAGTATAATAATGTTTGGTAAAGAATAGCCTTTAAGGATTATAATATTATTCATTTACTCTATAATTATCTAACTGTAATTTATATGTGCTTTCAAGCCATGGTTTGGAAGATTATGTAAAGCTTTTCTTCCTTTTGTCTCTAAATTATTACTCTCTCTCTAAACTCCAAACACTGCCCTGAAGTCAATGAAGATACATAACGACCCCCTGTGGGTTTCCAAGACTGCAACTGCTATAACTATAACATCTTTCTCTTGCTGATGGCTTCAAATTTACCACAAGGCAGGTCACAATTCACAAGGTAACCACTGCACTACCATGATTCCTACTCAATATTATTCTAGCCCTCATTAAACTATTCCTAACAGACCAACATGCTATGATGTTGTTTGTGAATGTCATCAGTTGGACTCAAAGCTATAGCAACACACACAGCAGAATGAAATACAGCATGATCCTGCATCATCTTCACAATTTCACGATTGTTCCTATGCCTCAACCCATTTACAAGGAGGTATACCTCCTACACACAGATGCACACAGAAAGCTATAGAAAATAGCTTCATTTGGGAGGAGTTTTCATCATACACATTTTTCCAGCAACTCACTCTGAATTTGTGCAC
>PVJH01042180.1:0-14492 GCA_004026705.1 Nesogale talazaci
CCCCCCCCCCCCCCCCCATTGCCCATCCGGGTCCCTTTGTACCGGGTTAAAGACTGCAAATCAGCCTCTTCCCATAGTTTCCCAAAGGCTCTCACTGAGGTCCCACTCAGTCTTCCTAGCCCTAGTGAAGGCTCACCCCTAGAACCTCCAGAGGTTCTGAACCTTGCTTTCATCAAGCTCCCAAATAAGACTGTACTGGTTGATCGTCCAGACCTCTTGGGGGGCAAACTGATACCCCGACCACTGCTGCCCTGAGATGTCTCAGAGGCCCCGAGGCCCTACAATCATCAGCATGTGCTTATGGAGCAGCTTCCATGTGCTGTGTCAGCGGGACACTCATCGCAAGCCTACAGGACAGCATAGAAGTGGCCCAGTGGTGTGCTGAGTCTGTAAGTCTTCGCAGGAGAAGAAGGTCTCCCCTGCCCCCTGGGGAGTGGCTGTCGTGGTTGTGAACTGGTGACCTTGCAGTTAACAGCCCAATGAATAACCATGATGTCACCAGAGGTCCTGGTGCTTAACGCACAGGATATTCTGAAAGAGAGGGAGAGAGAGGACACTCCGAGGGAGGATGCGGGGGCGCCTGTTCCATAAGGCGATGATAATGCAAGGCTGAGATACAGAGCATGCTGGGCGGAAGACACTATAGACCACGGCATCAACACAAGCTGCTGTGGCTGGGGTGTGAGGGGCCAGGGGCCTCGTGGGGGAGATAGACTCCAGAGAGAAAGGAAGCTGGCCACAGAGGGCCTCACGGACTTGGAATGCTCTCTAAATGAAGGGTGAAGCCAGCAGAATACAGAGAAGCAGCACAAAATGCTTCCCTCTGATGTCTACCATTCATCTGTTGACTGGTTTTGTTTTTCCTGCATCTACTTATCAATAACTAGGGCACCTAGGCCTTTGTGCTGAGCCTGAAAGTGCAAAGTTACATACAAAGTTAAATCCATAATATATCTTAAAAAAAAAAAGATTTAGTAAGGTTGTTCCCGTGTTTTGGAACATTTTACTGGAAAAAATACCAATAAACTAAGAAGGAGAACATTTACTTGTCAAGACCAAATATATATTTGATCATCTCACATTCTCTTCTTCTTACTCCAAGGATGGAAAAGCAAATCATAGCAGCTGCCCAAAGAGAAGCTGCAGGCTCAGGGGAAGCGCAACCTTCCTCCTGGGGCATCGAGGGCCCTTTCCTAGTATAAGAAAAACTGAGAAGCCTTTGGAATGGGCTCAATCATCCAGGTTCACAATGCCTTTCATTATTTTCAAGCTCTTTTACAATTTGGTGTTATGACAACCAGCAGTAATTCTTGAGCACTGAGAAAAGGCAAATTGTGTAGCGTGGAATATCATTATTATTACCCCGTGGCATCTTAGTTTTTTTTTTTTTATTTTTTTGGCATCACTGCTCTCCGGTGGTGGGAGTAGGAGGCCCAGCCCCACTGCTGGAATTGAACCTCCGTCCCAGTGGGCCGCAGTCCCGCGCACAACCACTGCGCCACCGGGGCTCAGCCCCACAGCATCTCTTAGTAATTTCACATGAGGACTCGTATTTGAAAAAGGTGACTGAAGTATTGATGTCAGAGATGGGGTGAAAGAATGAGCCTGTTGTTAATCAAAATACTAGAAATAGGACATCACTTAAGATTTAGGGAGAAAGAGGAGGCCTTCTACATCCGTAAAAAGTTATCATTTCAGAAACTCACCAGGTCGGTTCTACTCTGTCCTGTAGGGTTGTTGTAAGATTAGAAAGACATGGGGTGGGGGTGGGGGTGGGGGGTGGCTTACAGATGTCAGAGACAAAAGGCCAAGTCAAATTATGGAATGGTGTTAGGCTGACAGAAGCCTGGACTCATATCCATCTGACTGGTTGATGCCTCGGCCATAAAGATGGCTTCAACATTTGGACTGGACGGGATTGCCTACAGCACGATGGAAAGGAACCAGAGGAAGCAGAATGAACGTTCTGTAGGCAAGGGAGGGCAGTGTCCTTCTCCACATTTGCTCTTCCATGAACCTGGGTCACTTCTGAGGTCACAAAAAGCCGGTCACTTCCGTCTTGTCCACTCCCTCTTGCTGTCTTTCTGGCCTGATCTGGGGGAGCAGCTGCCATGGGGTGAGTCTCCAGTTGAAGAGGATCGGAACTGTCCCCTCTGACCAACAGCAGCAAGGCCCCGAGGCCTGCTAGCAGCCATGTCAATCAGCAAGGCAGGGGACCCGCTCTCAGAAGCGTCCTGGTTTGCTTCCAGCTCAGCCCCACATCAGTCACAGCTCCCGAGAGACCTTTAGGCAGAAGCACGTGGCTAAGCCACAGCACCATTCCTGGTCCAGAGCATTGTGAGGTCGATCCTTGCTGTTTGAAACTGCTCAATTTTGGAGTTAATTTACTCCACAATAGATAGCTGATACAGGTGGTGTGGTGTGTGTGTGTGTTCCTTAAGAGGCAATTTTAAAGTTTTATGTATTTCATCCAGGCAAGATATATACCTTGAGGCCTCACACGTATTATATTTTACCTGGTGAATTTTTTTTTGGCATCACTGCCCTCTCATGGTGGGAGTAGGAGGCCCAGCCTTGCTCCTGGAGAGCGGCTGCTGGATTTGAACCTCCAATCCAGTGGACCACAGTCCTGCACACAACCACTATACCACCGGGGCTCAGCCCCCACCTTGGTGAATTTGACATGGTCTCTGAGCAGGAGCGAGAGTCCCTCAGACACGAAGCTGAATTCAGGCAAGAGGCTATAGTAAGGTCTTCCTGGTGCCAGGCACCATGGGCCTACACAACAAAAGGCAGGATGGCTGGGCCTTTAAAGGGGAGTTTTATGGAACCTAGGCCCCAGGGGCTTTGGATGGTCGCAAGAGTGAACATTTTCTTTCTTCTGGTGGGATCTTATGGTCAATGGGTCAAGTTTGGTTACTCTGGGTGACAAGGGACGAGTTCGGTCTGTTTTGTATTTGTGAGCAAAGCAGGCTTTCATCGCTCAATTCTGTATCCATTCCTTGGTTCCAGAGGCCCAGGCATGATTTGTCAGAACAGTGTCATATAGATTGCTTCCTCAGGGCATGCTCTTGTGAACCAAATGCCAAATGCTGTTTGATGGATTTATAAGGTAACAAAAATTATCGCAATGGCCAGGTCACTCATGTCTCTGTGACCAGCACTTTTACTTTCTCAAAGCAGAATTGAATATCAGATAGTCATGGAAGGTTGTTTGAGAGACAAAGAATGCAAGCAAAGGAAGTTTAATGTGTGTTTCAAACATTTGATGGCACTTGTCTAAAATGCTAGAAATACTTTCTTGAAGGAAGCCAGGTGAATGGACATCTGATGATGATAACTCTGTGTCACATTTGGCCCCAGGGTGAACTCAACAATGGCCTCAGAGAATTTACCACATCATTTGGCTAAAGGTCTGTCCTAGGCGGAGTTCTCTAGAGAGGTACCACCAGAGAGGCTTATATGATATATATCAAGAAAATGGCTCACACAGTTGTAAAAGTAGGCAAGTCCAGCTTAGTGGGTCACATGTGAAGTTAGAGGCTTCTCCTGATTTGCACAGCCATTGGGGTTAATGATTGGCAAGAAGACCACAGGCTGGTGGCTGCAGAGGAGGATGAATCCAGGTTTGGCAAGTCAGGTGATAGGTTGCTAGTGACATGGCAGTCATTAGGTCAACTCCAGAGAACCAGTGACCAATGATCCAGATGCAGGATCCAGATCCAGCACAAAGCAAAGCAAGCTTTCACACAGCACCTTCTTACCTTGGAGGAAGGAGGCCACATACTTGGAGAAACTGCTTTTCAATGTATCATGGTTATGACCTGAGTAAGGGTGTTGCCCTCTACCCTAATCTTAGAGACTTACAAGTGATTCTCTGTGATTACATTGTATTAGGTCAGGTCATAGGGTCTTAATTACCAAACATCTGAGCATCCTGACCCAGTCAAGCTTATGCAAAACCTTCACTGTCACAGGCTCCTTGCTGCCCTGGGTTGTAACTGTCCAATATGCAATACTGTGACTGTGTTATTTTGACATCATGGATGACTGACTCCTCTTTGAAACAAGAGACCGATTCTTTCTTGGGGTATGTGAATACATAGGTCAGGGTATTGTCTCTTACTGTAGGCACTAGAGGTCATTTTGTGTCTTGAAAATTAGTGCCATAATCCTAATTCTACGTATTAAGGCTTTAAATAACAAAGGAACATTATCTTAGTGTAATCTGTACAACAGCCCATTGAGATTGATTAGCAATAGCTTATGAAAAATAAGAAAACTAAGGCAAAGAAAAGTTAGACTCTCTCAAAGTCTCCCAGGTAATAAATGTCTTAATCTTGTCTGCCCGAGACTACATCAGAAACAGATTGAACCCCCTTTTGCTATTTCCATTGCTTCTACCGTCATGATTCTCATACTCAAGCACTTATCTGGTTCACTTGCAGAGTTTGTTAAAGAACAGATTCTTGGGTCCACCCCCAGAGGTTCTGATTCAGTGCTTATGGGTTGGGAGTTGTGAATTTGTGTTTCTAGCATGTCACCCAGTGAAGCTGGTCTAGACAGGTGAAGCTCGTCTAGGGAGTAGACTTTGGGGCCTTCTATCAGGTCACCACCATCTTTTTCTTTGGGCATTCCTGTAGATTTCAGTCTCCCATCTATTTTTTAAAAGGAAACTTGGGGAAAAAAAGGAAGCTTGGATGATTTTTCTGATATTACTTGAGAATATCTGTTGAGTGCTACATACTGTACAAGGTATGGAGGGTGCAATCAGGATTAAAGAGACAATAATCCTGATGTCACCATCACCTGGAGGAGGAAGTCTGCCTGAGACATATGCTTCCCATTACCGAACACCAGGCAGTGCTGTTCATGCTCTCCTTCTAATATAGAAGTAACGTCATTCACGTTGAATTTCCATAATCAGCTCACAAAATAGTTGAGCCAGCACTGACTGGACTCATGTTTGGATTTTGTTCTGAAAGTTGTTTGGTGGAATATTTAAGACTCCAGATGGGCCTTCATTCTAAAATCAAGTCAGACGTGAAGTTAAGTAAGCAGCCAGGTAGCAGCAAAGCAACAAACCGTCATGGAAGAAGAATACCAGCCCATGCGATCATGAGTTGTCTACAGGATCAGGTGACAAGAATCAGAAGACGCAAATCAAACAAACAAGAAACCATATTGTTGAGAACAAGGGGGGTTGGAGCAGAGACCCCAAACCCATCTGTAGACAACAGGACATCCCCTCACAAAAGGGTTACAAGGAAGAATAAGACAACCAAGGTGCAGCATAGTGCTGATGAAGCACACAATATTCCTCTGGTTCTGTGAGGCTTCCTCACCAGCCCTGCCTTTCAGCTCTGGCTAGACCAGAAAGTGTACCCTGGTACAGATAAGAGTTCACAACAAATGGAATCCAGATAAACCCCTCAAGAACAGAAATGGGTGTAGTGATAGTAGGCAATAATCAACACTTAACAGCCCCTCCCCCCTCCTCCAGAGGGGCAAATAGCAGAAAAGTGGGTAAAGGAAAACAGCAGTCAGTGTCAAATATGAAAATAATAATTTATAATTTATCAAGGGGTCACAAGGGTGGGAGGGGAGGGAGGGAAATAAAGAGAAGCTGATGCCAAGGGCTCAAATAAAATGTAAATGTTTAGAAAAAGATGTTGGCAACATAAGTGGAAGTATTCTTGATACAATTGATGTATGGATTGTGTTTGTTCATTTTGATGTATGGATTGTTATGAGCTGTAAGAGCCCCTAATGAATTTATCTTTAAAAAAAGTCAAAATCAAATGAATTATGCAACCACCAAAACAAAAAGCTCAAATAAATAAATGAATAAAATCAAGTCTGAGCAGCCTGAAGAATGTCAGGTACACAGGAAAATGGAGAAAATAAGATAAAATTCCTTATTCTCTTTCTTCCAGTTTTGTAAAACTGCACAAAGCCGCTACCTCATCCTTAGAAAGGCCAGAAGCAGGAACCACTGAGCCATGTCATTAAGTTGGTGGTTCAAACTGACCCGCTGCTCTGCAAGAAGAGAGAGGTGGCAGGCTGTGTAAATCTTACCTGCCTTGGAAAAACCTTGGGACAAATGTGTCCCGTGGGATTTCTCGGTACTTGGATGGACCTGCCGACAAGAAGTGTCAGTTTTTCCCCACTGATACGGTGAAGTCATGGATCCTGGACATGGTTGCAGCAGAAGACTCTCTCGACTGCCACTCACAACATCTCTGTCCGTACTCCCTTTGCTTTTTCATTCAGGTAGGAGAAGTCAAAAATGTTGCCAGTTTGAAATCTTGGTCCTGTGACGACTCCCTATTTTTGATCAATCCTGGCTTTAATGAAAGAGATGAGCGTCACCGTGCTGTTGTTACTAGGTGTCTTTAAGTCACCTCCAACTCACAGTGGCCTCATGTTCAAGAGCATGAAACACTGTCTGCTCGGGCTCCCAACCGTTGCTCTGTTTGAGCTGTCCGTTGCTGGAGCCCCCTGAGGATCTCTCCTTCACCAGCCCTCCAACTTACTGAGGCCTTGACTCCGCCGATAGGAGGTCCTAACTCTCCTCACTGTGGCCTGGATTCTGTCCTAAAACACATGGTCCTCCTCCATCAAGATTAAAAACACTCAGGCATCAAAGGGTTTAATCAACAAAGTGATGATGCAACCAACAAAATAGGAGGAAATATTTGGGAGCCATAAATCTAATGCTCTACTATCCAGAGCATATGAGGGGCCTTTAGAAAGTTTGTGGAAAAATAAAATTAAAAGATAATTCCCACAAATGTTTGGAATCCCCCTTGTATAGAAAATTACTCAAACTCAATAGCAAAACCAATTAATCAATAAAAAAGGCCAAAGGACTTGAATAAATATTTCACGAAATGAGATGAACAAAAAGCACCCTAAAACATACTCAGCATAATTGTCATTAAACAAAATGCAGCAGACTACATCTATGGCCACGGAATCATTTCTGCTTCCCCGCCACCATATATTGGAGTTCCCAGACAGGACACTTCAGTGGAGTAGACAGCTGCATCTTATTCCTACGGAGTCGACAGTGGGCTTAACCCACCAACCTTCTAGTGCAAAGCCCAGGGCCCAAGGACAAGCTCATTAAAACCACAACAAAATACTCCACTCCCTTTAGGGTGGCTATTATAAGAGAAATGGAAGATAACAAGTGTTGGTAAGGATATGAAAAAATTGGAACCCTCATTTTCGCAGGTAAGTTTGTACCATGGTGCAGCCGATGTGGAAAACAGGTTAGTCACCCCTCAAACAATTCAATGTTAAACTACTGTCTGAGTTAGCAATTTCATTTTAGATGTGTGCCCTAAATACTTTCTCTTGAGATGGAATATCTAGACCAAGTCAATCCACAGCAACCAGGCTTAATCCCTGTTTCACACAGTTGCAAATGAGGGGGAAAGGGGAATTTGTTGTCTGGTGGGTGCTGAGTGTCTATTAAGGGTAATAAACAATTGGGAAACAGGAAGGGGACATGGTTGCACAACATGGTGACTGTATTTAATGACACTGATCATCTACATGTATAAATAGTTGAAACATCAAACATTTTAAAATATATTTAACCCCCCAAGTATAAATGTATGCCCCCAGATAAATAACCAAACAACCCTGTGGTAACAGTGGAAAATAGATGTCTCAAGTGTGAAGCACCTGCAGCAAAGATGGGTCTCATGGTTCAGAGCTTGATTATTATCCCAAGGGTCCTCAAACTTTTAAAACAGGAGTCCAGTTCATTGTCCCTCACACCATTGGAAGGCCAGACTATAGTTAAAAACAAACAAACAAACCCAACTATGAACAAATTCACTGAGGGCTCGGGACAGGCTAAACAGGGCAGACAGCGACAGCAAAAAAAACCCAGCGCCTGGATGAATGTCCTAGGCGGGCCACAGGTAGCCCGCGGGCCGTAGTTTGTGGACACCTGGGCTACAGAACCTATAGAAGGCATCAAACTGGGGAAAAGATAAGGTGTTGTGAATTGAATCGTGCCCTCCAATGTGTGTTGGGAATCCTGACCCAGATGCCTGTAGTTATAATTCTGTTAAGGAAAAGATGTCTTTGCTATCTTAATGAAGCAAGATTAGTATAGCATGTGTCTTCAATAAGTCTCTTTTGGATGAATAAAAAGCATTAAAGAAGCCACTAGAGAGGAGAGAAGGGGTAACATGATGCCAAGATACATGGAAATCTCCAAGCAGCCAGGTAGTAGATGCAGAAGACACAGAGACCTTCCTCCAGAGCCACAGGACAGCAGCCTTCACCTGCGTAGAAGCTTGGATTTGGCACTTTGATCTCCTAAGCCAGGAGATGAGGAGCCGTGGTGATGTAGGGCTTACGTGTTGAGATGCTAAGGGTGACGGTTTGAAACTACTAGCCACTGTTCAGGAGAGGAAAGAGTCTTTCTCCTTCTATAAAGAGTTATAGTCTTGGAAACCCACAGGGAAAGTTCTACTCTGACCTCTAGCATGTCTGAGTTTTTCGAGTGAGAAACTACAATAAATTAAATTTTTGTTAGTTAAAACCATACATGTATGTATTTCTCTTCTAACACCACTAGCTAACAGTGATAGTTGGGGGTTGTGTCAATCTGGCTGGGTGAGGCATCTCGGTGGTTTGGCATGTGACTCCATCAAAATATGAACTCCAAGATGCCATCTGCTGAGAACACGGCTAAGTTGTAAGAAGACTGGGTGGAGTGCAGTCCCTGATTCAGGTTGCTGACCTGATGCAATTCAATTCACATCAGCTAATTGAGACCTGGTGTGCCCAATTCCTGGTTTAGCAGAGTCGCTAGAGCAGGGGTTCTCAACCTCTGGTGTTCGAAAGACCACAGCTCCTCTATCTCAGTCTTCACACTGACATTGGCTTTTTACGCACACTGTCGCAAAAGATAGCAATGTAGTTTACTGATGTTATGTTAAGACTATTATCCATTGTGTCAGTCAGGGTACACTAGAGAAACTATTTCATAGGCACACATACAGATATAGGGGAAAGGTTTATAGACAAGAGGAATGCGACATTGAGAAAGCATCCCAGCCCAGTCCAGTTTAAAGTCATAGATAGCTCTGATATTAACCCATATGTCTGATATCAGTCTATAAAGTCTCCATCCGACTCACAAAGTCACAGGCCAGTGGTTGCAGAGTCCCGGTGCCAGCAGGGGTCTCCCCATGGCTCCTTGCTTCCAGGGGTCAGGGTCCAACAGCATCCAGTGGTGGTAGAAGCAACTCAGCTCTGGCAGGGGTCTCCACGTGGCTTCTCCAGCTTCAGAGGTCTGGTTCCATCAGGGCAAGGCCATGCAGCTTCTCCTCCGGCTCGTCCAGCTCCTCAGATGCTGCCATCTTGTCTTCTCCATAGTTTGTTGTCTGTGAGACTAACTCCCAACAGCTGGGAAGATAGCTTCTCATCTCCACGAGGGAAATATCACGAGATTTCCCAGACATATCAGGAGAAAGCCATGCCCACACGGAGGCCTCATTGGCTACTCAATGGCTAGCTCCAGATTAACAGGCCAGACTCCACCCCTACATCTCAATCATGAAATTAACATAAGCACATGACCGTCACATCCATGCTATACCATGCTTCCAGCCAAAATTTCATTTATCTATAATGAGCAATAAATATTCCACAATATATAATTACATATGGTTTTTGTGATGAATCACTATGCTCTAACTGTTCAATTTGTAACAATGAAAACATATCCTGCATATCAGATATTTACATTATGACTCCTAGCAGTAGCAAAAATACAGTTATGAAGTAGCGATGAAATGATGTTATGGTTGGGGGTCACCACATGAGAAACTGTATGAAGGGGTCCCGGCATTAGGAAGGTGGAGAACCACTGCTCCAGAGAGCTTGTTTGATTCTTGATGGATGTGGACCCTGCACCTGGCTCACTGAACTCCCGACCCCAACCCTGGGGGCCACCAGCAGTCTGCCATTGGACTTGTTGACCTTGGATTCATTAACTTTCTGCAGATACAAGTCTGACCTGCTGACCATGGAACATCTTCCTCTGCATTCACCAGCCTGTGTCCTTCCTGTTTCCTGGCTCATCAGCCTTGTAGAGCTGCATGTCAAGAGATGTCTGCAGCTTGAAGTTTGAACCTCACACTTGAACCACTTCTTCATGAGCCATTTTCTTGAATAAACATCTCTGATTTTGCTTCTCTAGAAAACCCAGACTCACATAATAACTAATATAGGAGGCCTCGGTATGCCTTTTGAAACCATCGTTTGGTGCTATGTGAAGGAAAGTGGGGGAGGTTGGAAGTGGCAAAAGCACAGATGTAGCGACCTGTAGTGATCCCGAGGATACAGGACAGGGGGCCTGCAGTGGAGATGTGAGTGGGAGGAAGAGGAAGTCTAAGGAACCCAGAAACCCGTACTGGTGCCAGGGGTCCTTCCTTCCTCAAAACTCCTTCCTTCCAGGAAAAGACCAGGAGGAGTGTAGGACGACACTGGAACTTGGGGCAGAAAATAATGAATGGATGTTGAAGTCATTTACTGAGATAATATCAGGGGAGTTCCTTGAGACATTCTGTAGGAATGTATTGAATTTGAAATCCTTGTGGGGCATCAATCCAGGTAAAATAACTAAACAGCTGTGGTCGAGTTGATGCAGATCAAGGTGACCTAGGAGAATCTGTCAGAGAGGAGCTGCATGGCATAGGCTTTTCAACGGCTAATTTTTCAGAACAGCCATGTCTTTCTTTCAAGGCACTGCCAATGATTTCGTTATCAGCGGTGAGTAGTTTCACTACCCAGAGAGTCTGGAATGATCAGTAAAATGAGTACCAAATGAATATTGACTTCCATCGAGTCAATTTCTACTCCCAGAAGCCCTCCAAAGGGTTGCACAGAGTTTACACATTTCTGTACGCGTGGGCAGCCTATTTCCTCGGGGCAGCCGATTAGTCTGAACCACCACCAACCTCTAACCACAGCCCCACCCGCCCCCCACTGCCTTGTAGCGTCTTCTGTCTTCTCTCACAGCCACCTCTGCCAGAGGCGGCCTTCTGTGCCAGATGTAGTGTCGGGAACTGTTCTTGTTTTCCCCACTCAACGGAGCTATGGAGTACAAGAAAGTCTACGAGGTGCAAAACGGGGCCTCGTCCCCAACCGCGTGGCATTTACAGTATAATGGTGGAGTCAGACCCTAATCCAGTAATTGCATTCCATAGAGGAAACCGCACAGGCGATGAGAGATGCCAACCAACCAAGCCAAGCACCCCTTTTCGTGGGGGAAAATTCGGCCTGCGACTCTTCCAGGTGCACACAGCCTCCTCTCTCTACCCTGGAGCGGCAGGTGGGTTTGAAACTGCTGACTTGACAGTAAGTAGATGCCTGCATAACTCATCAGTGATCCTGACCTTGGCAGAATGAAAAGGGAGAAGAAAGGAGGGAAGTGTGTGTGCGTGTAGTGTGTAAAAGGTGGAGATAGGAACAAGGGGGAGGAGATGGTGGCAGGGGTAGTGAAACTTCTGTTCCATAGCAGCCACCGTCCAGGGGTAGTGAAACTTCTGTTCCATAGCAGCCACCGTCCAGGGGTAGTGAAACTTCTGTTCCATAGCAGCCACCGTCCAGGGGTAGTGAAACTTCTGTTCCATAGCAGCCACCGTCCGACCTCAGATGTCTGCGACTCTCACGCACTGCCTCCTGGGAGTTGTAGTCTGCGCCGGAGGAGCCGACATGGCGGCCTGCCTTGCTGGGGGCCGTCGGGCAGCGATGGGCCAGGCCTGGAACGTCAGAGCCGCCAGGGTGCTGCTCGCGGGACCAGGCTCTGCAGCCTGCAGTAAGCCGAGAGGGGCTGACGGGGGCCGTGGGGCACGGGGGCAAGAGGGTGGTGTCGGTGGGCGCTCGCGGCCCAGGGGCAGGGGGGCAGTTGGCAGCTCCGCAGAGGCGCCGGGCTGGTCCCGGGCTGGCGGAGGCGGCGCGGCGCCCGCGTGGCCTGACCTGTTCTCTTCGACTCCGCAGGGACCCCGGCGGGGCCCGGGCGGCCGCAGAGCGCGGGGCCCGGCACGTTCCGGCCGCCGCCGAAGCCCGTCATCGTGGACAAGCGCCCGCGCCCGCGCGAGGGCCGCAGGTGAGGCCGGCCCCGCCCCGGGCGCGCGGAGGGGCGCTCGCTCGCGGATCGGCCCAGACCAGGGCCCGGACCCCGCCTGCAGGCGCGGGTTTGGGGCTCCAGGTTAGGGCTGGAGGCGGTCTGTGGGAATAGATGGGTCAGAACTCACTGTGTTTTCAGTGGGCATTTCTGGTCCGAGTGACGCGGTGGTGAAAGTCCCCACCCACTTGGGTCTGAAATCCCGCGCTTCAGTCCGCTCCCCCATTCCACGGGGGGGAGGGAAGGGGGGTAGGTCCAGTACCCCTGGTATGTCTTTTACCAGCTTACCTGTGAACGTTTACATTCATTGGCTTTATTTATCCATGGCTAGAAGCGCAGTTCACTGAAAGGAATGCGGCTGCCTGTACAGTTGCAGGAACAGGCATTTGTGGATAGGGTACCCACGGGGCTCCGGATTGGTAATCGGACGGTCTCCGTGGGCTTGAACGTTTCAGATGTTCTAGAGTTCTGATGTGAGCGAACTTCATATCATGGAATTTATAGATCAAGAAAATATTTTCTCACCCTTTTTGATTTGTAGCATGAAGTGGAATCTTTCTCTTTTACATAGCAAAGCCTAACAAAGTTCAATTAAGAGAATGTAAGTTGTGTTAGTACTTAGGAAACAATTTGGCAAAATGTAGTAAGACGTAAAATTCCACACAACTCAAAGTACAGAACCTAAAGAAATGCACACATGTTAAAAAGGATACAAGATTTAGGAATCGACATCATGATACGGTCTGTAACAAACAAGGTTAAAATAGAGGCACCTGAAAGCTCTGTCATTAGGCAAATAGCTGTGTCTAATGGAAATAATATACAATTCTTAGAGCTAACGTCTAAACATGAGTGAAGTTCCCAAACATGTATATGTTTGTGTGTGTGTGTGTGTGTGTGTGTGGTCAAGCTTCAAAATGATCACTTTGGAAATGATGAAAAAAACAAACCAAAAGACATTGCACACATGTGTGACATAGATAATGGGTTTGAAAAGAAATGTAGCGGAGTGTCCTTCACTCTAAGCAGCCCAGTATTACCACTCGGTACCAGCCCAGAGTATGTATCTCTTGATGTGACACCAATATAATATTGTTAACTATGGACTGAGCCCCAGTAGTATAGTGGTTGAGTGCGGGACTGCAGCCCACAGGGCTGGCAGTTCAAATCCAGCAGCAGCTCTCCAGGAGCAAGGCTGAGTCTCCCAATGCCACCAGAGGGTAGTGATGGCCCCCCCCCCCAAAAAAAATATTGTTAACTACGATTTAGTCATGTAGACGAGTCATATGGTAATGGCTTTATGTAGTGGGTTTGGGTTGGTTTTGGAGGCTTGTAGAAACAGTCACATCTAGGTCATACAGACACCTCTTCAAAAAAGTTACTCTAGAAGTTCAAAGATGGTAATGGGGCTAAGTAAGAGACTAACAAATAGAAAGAATATGTAAAACCTGGTTAGGTCTTCGGAGGCTTTTTGAAGGACCATTAGTTCATTTGAACAGAAACTACATATTACTGTATTAATTCTAGTTTGGGCAGGTAAAATTATATAAGAGATGGTCTTTATTCTTAAGCAGACACTTTTCTAAAGTATTGTGTTTGATTTTTCCAAATGGTGCAGGGGGTAAAAAAAAGTCATGTATAAACAAAGTCAGTGAGTCGAAATATTCACAGGTAAAAGAAAAAGATATACCAGAGGGTACTGACACCCCCCACCAATGGAATTTTTTCCCCCAAATATGTATTTATTTTTTTCTTTTTAACAAAACAACCATACCACCTTCAAAGTATTCTCCATTACACTTAATATATTTGTCAAATCTACAATTTCATTTTTGGAAATATTCAAACTCATCATGGCTGATAGCATCTCATTTTTTTCCTCATCATCATTTAGTTCACAGTCCTTTCATGTCCCTCTACATTTTTAGAAACAAAAAGAAGTCACAGCGAGTGAGATCAGGTGCATGGGACAAGGGATGTATGCTGTTTTTGCCAAAAACTGGCTCACTGAAATGGTTGCGTGAGCAGGTGCATTGTCGTGGTGGCAAAACCAGTCCTGTTTGCCACAAGTCCTTTTGATTGCACACTGTTACGCAATCTTTTCAGAACCTCTAAATAGAAAGCTCCAATTGCACTCCAAGTCGACATTTTCGTCCATTTGGGAAGTTGATGGACATCCAGAATGAGGTCTGTCACCAATCGGCATTTTCCTTTTTTTGAAACAAGCAAACCACTTGCACACTTGAGTTTTTCCTGTAGCGCTGCCCTTGTAAGCTGTGTTCAACATCACAACAGTTTCTGCAGCATTTGTCCTATGCAGGAAACACATTTT